>JACOMQ010002788.1:0-22896 GCA_014843705.1 Euphrasia arctica
AATTAATATGGAAGGGTAATTTCGTCCTTCCATATACATTTTTGTGGCCTAATTGGAACATTTTGGCCTAATTGACACCAAAATTAGAAATTGGCCTTATTGGTCAAAAAATGTTGAAAATTGGCCTAAATGCCATTTTTCCCTTATAAATTTGGTAACAAGATTTGGAAAATGTACCTTGCACTCAATCCCTCTATCATACACATAGGTGCATAATATTTATTATGAAAAAAAATAATTATTATTGAATACAAATACAAAAAATACATATCAAATATAAAAAATAAGTATTAATTTATCATTACATGCAACAAAAATTACCATTTACAAATATATTCATTATGTATCAATATAATTTTCATGTATCAATATAATCTTCATTAATAATTATTGAATCATCATTATAATTAATACTACGAATGTATCAATATAATCATCATTAATAATTATTGAATCATCATTATAATTAATACTATATGTACTTGCGATGCTTAGTACACATAGAGTGTATGGTAAAAACTGTCCCTTAAACTTTAATTTTAAATTTGGTAACAAGATTATAGTTATATACTTATATTAAATAAATTTGGAAGTACGGTATTTATTAAAATTAAATTAATTAATTTATATAAATTAGTGTGGTCGTTCTCGTATTTCTAATCCTAATGTTTCTTGATACTTGTAGTTATTTCTCCTCTTCGTCAAGAGTTCTTAAAGATACTCTTGAAGATTAAGAGGGTGTATTCAATTCGGATTTTAAAGGATTTTTTTGGACTTTTAAAAGTCCGTGAATTCTTATGGATTTTTTAAATCCACGGAGTCTATAAAGAGTTTGACTGACTTTTGGTATTGATTTTCATGGATTTTCGTAGAGTTTGTGAAATATATTTTTAATTATTAACATTAATTTTCATAAACTTGTATTTATAAAAAATAATAAATTGTTTTAAAAAAATATAAATTATTTAGAAAATAAAAAACCAAAAATGTTAATTCAAAATTTTAAAATAAATAAATTATTATCCATCACTATTATTAATCTTCATTTATTATACGTCAATCTCATTTCTCACATTATTATTTTTATTTTTATTTATATCATTGTTATACAACGATATATATATACGTATATATAAAATATACGTATTGTTTACCTCCCTCGTCATATTTAAAAAAAAATCTTCATTGGTGTCGAGACGGCTGAATTTTTATCATATTTTATCAAATATTAAACAATAATATAAATAAAACATCATAAATAATTTTTTAAATAAATTGAATAATAATAATATTAATAATATAAATTTATTATATTTGGATTGTTATTGAGAAAATATATTGTTGTATATAATAAATACAAAATAATTTATTATTAATATGATGTATAAATAATTAATTTTAAATAAAATATGATAAGATCAATTTTCTCAAATAAAATTTTGATTATTTTATATAGATAGATTTGTGTAATATTCATGTTAAATAATGATTGTTTTTTTTTTTAGTTTTCATGTTAGAATTTTCGGTGTCGTAAAGAAGTCCGTGGAAATCTCTCATAATTATGAGAGATTTTGAAAAGTCAAGTATAGTTATATTTTTTAAAAAGAATCCATTAAAATCCATGAATTATTAAAATCCATTAAAATCCATAGACATTTGAATACCTATGGATTTTTAAAGACTTTTTAAAATTCTAATTGAATACCTCCGGATTTTAATGGACTTATAAAAATCCGAATTGAATACCTCCGGATTTTAAAAATCCATTAAAATCCTACAGACTCTGGAACGAATACACCCCATTTAATTTAACGTTTTAGTTTGAAATAAGAAAGAAAAATATAAGTACCATAAAACACATAGTGGACAGACTTATTTGTCACACCATATACACTACAAAAAATCCAGTCAATCCCTGCGGCCTTTCCCGTAGGGATCCCGTTCCCCTACGGCATCCCCTACGACATTTGGCCGTAGGGTCTAGACTCGTAAGGGAAGCCTCCCCTACGGGAAAATAAACGCCGTAGGGGATCCCCTACGACCTTGCCGTAGGGGATGTCGTAGGAGATGTCATTTCCCCCGCTCCTTCTTCCCGTAGGCCCGGCCGACGACGATGCCGTAGGGGTGACCTCTACGGCTGTGCCCGTAGGGATACTCCAGAGGCGATCCCCTACGGCACACGCCGTAGGGATCCTAAACATGTTGTCCCCTACGAGCACAGTCGTAGGGGACTTCCGGGGTGTCTCTCCTACGGGACAAGCCGTAGGGGACAATTGAGTTACTTTCCCTACGGCTATGCCATAGGGAATATCTGGTAATTTGAGCAGGATAAATTCTGTTTTTTATTACCCAAACCTGCACTCAAATACATTCCAAATTATCCAATTCAAACCTGCTACTCAAATTCAATTCAACACAATATCAAAATCATTCGAATCAACCAACACAGTCGTAGGGGTAGCCGTAAGGGTTTTCAATATGGTACTTCCAACCAACACAAAATCATTTGGAGGGAGACCCAGCGCGCGAATGCGCGCGCTATCCCCTACAGGAACCCCCTACGGGAATTTCTCCTACGACCCCAGCCGTAGGGGTTTTCAATATGGTACTTCCCGTAGGGATCGCCGTAGGGGAGTCCCTACGGGAGGATAGCCGTAGGTAATCACTGATTTTTTTGTAGTGATGAAAAATGTACTTTTCTACACTAAAAAGCGGTGATATACCGAAATTGCCCTTCCAATTCGACAAACATGATTCGACAAACATTAATTCGACAAACATGATTCGACAAACATTAGTTCGACCCACATTCGACATAGATTCGACATGTCGAATACCATTCGACATGGCGAATGAGATTCGACAAACAACGTATCAAATTCACATTCGACAAACAATTCGATATATCGAATTCACATTCGACAAACAATTCGACATGTCGAATTCACATTCGAAAAACAACAAACAATTCGACATATCGAATTCACATTCGACATATCGAATTACAATTCGACATACCAATTCGATTAACAATTCGACAAATCAATTCGATAAATCAAATTTGGGATTCGACTTGTAAAATTCCATAATTTAACAATGTAAAAGTGAAAATTATGATTTTTATATTTATTTTTTTCAACATATATCTAATTTGTTTTTTAATTCTAACATTTTGACATTTGAGTTTAAATTTTAAAAATATTATACACACATTCATACATACGAGAGACATTAAAAAATAAAATAAAAATTAATTTAAATGGAACATATCACACATATAGATCTAAAAATACAAATTAAAAGAAAATAAAAATATAAACTACAAAAATGTAGATCTAATATCTTTATTCGATGAACATAAAAATCTAAAAAAAAAATCTCATCTGAATCCGTCGTTGCAATTTTCGGAAGGCCACCATTCACCGCGGTAGACGAAGAACAAAGACGGAGACAAGAGAAACGGGGAGCAAATATTCGGGTGGGGGATGAGATTCGAGAAGATGGTTCGTCGCCTTCACTGCGGACGAAGAGCGAGAAGATAGATCATCACCATCGTCATTCACCGTGGGTGCGGGTGGTCGAAGAACAAACTTGAAATCTGAAGAGATTGAAAGATTTTTTTTTTGGGGAAGTTTTTTTTTTGGAGCGGCGGAGAAGATGTAGAAGATGATGTGATTCATTTAATTAGGGTTTCAAAAATTATGTATATTTAAAGCATGAGGCAAGGGCAATTTGGACTATTTGTGTAGAAAATCATGTTTTTAAATGGAGTGACAAATAATATGTACTAGGGGTGGGCGTTTGAGCTCGAAAACTCGAGCTCGGACCGAAAACCCGTCAAAAAAGCTCGTCGCGGGCCGAGTCCAATTTTTTTAAGGACTGACCCGTCATAGGACCGACTCGACCCGTGAAGTGTATATGTGGTCCGAGCTCAAGCCCAAAAATATTTAAGACCGAAAGCTTGGCTCGGACCGTCAATTTCATTTTCTATATTATAATATATATATATATATATATATATATATATATATATATATAAAGTTAAAAAAAAAGATTTAGTGTACATGGTTTTTATTATTTATTAAGGTTTTTATTCAAGTTTTTCAATTTACGTCTAGTTCGTTCTCGAGTTAACACTTCACAGTGCAAATCATTGTAAAAAAATTCAAAATATAATAAAATTAAACAACATCTCGAATAAGAGAAAGACAATAATTAAAAGTATACTTGATTTTTCTAGTGTAATGTGTTGTATATATTTTCTGTAAAATCATTTCTGAATTATTGATGCTTATTAATATTTTTTCTATTTAGACTTTAATTTTTTTTATTTTTATTTTCATTTGATCAAACAATAAGAACATCATTTTTTGTTTTTACTTTTAAACTTTGAGTTTAGTATAATGTGATTCAAATGTTTTAAATTTTTATTGAATTATAAATTGCATAATATTTATAATAGAAATTCTATAAAATTTGGGACCGAAAACCCAAAAATTCGGCTCGGACTCGTCATGCTCGGTCCTGAGCCGAGCTCCAACCTCAGAAAAACCCGGCTGGCTCGGCTTGAACCGCAGAGCTCGAGTTTTGTGCCGGATTTTGATATTTTTGAGTCGGCTGGACTCGCGCCCACCCCTTTATGTACATTATATGTATTTTATAGTAACATTTTCACTTAAAAGAAACAGAGATGACTTTTGTAAAGCTTGAGAGTTGAGAGGATAAAATAAAAATAAAAGAGTGACGGCACACGACACGACTCCTTTGACCGGTTCTGGCAAGCAGGCCTTCCTACAATCAGAGCCGAGGTACATCAATCTCACAAACCACTCATCTCTCTGTTTATGCCCTACTTTTTCAATCAAATATATCCCAAAATCCCTTTCTTTCTCTTTTGTCACTTACTTTGTTTTTTGTTGATGATTTGGGTTTTTTCGAATTTCTTGATTTCCCTTCGGGTCTGATTGAGAGGGCCATATATTCTCTTCTTGATTTTCATATTTCGAGTTTTCTTGGATTCTGAAGAATCATGGAAGATGGTGGTCCTGATTCCATCCTCATGGATGAACTCTTGGTTGATGGATTCTGGTTGGAGGCTTCCGACTTCTTTCATACGAATACACTTGGGCTTGAAAACCTAAACCCAGATCACGAGACAACGTTATGGGTTGGACCAAACGGAAACTCGATTTCCGGCAATGTCCCCGTCGAGACGAGGCTAGTTCAGGCCATCGATCGTCTCAGACACTCCACCGTCGATAAAGATGTTCTTATCCAGATATGGATTCCAGTCAACAGAGGCGACAACAAGCAAGTCCTCACCACCACCGACCAACCCTTTTCCCTAAATCCCCTATGCAAGAACCTCGCCCACTACAGGACCGTCTCCGAGAACTACCATTTCTCGACCGATGCCGACTCTAAGGACTTTTACGGGCTGCCCGGACGTGTCTTCCTGACCGAGCTGCCCGATTGGACTCCCGATGTTCGCTTCTTCCAAAGAGAAGAGTACCCGCGCATTGCCCACGCCCACGAGCACGATGTCAGAGGCTCCCTCGCGCTTCCGGTTTTCGAACAGGGCAGTGGCGTTTGCTTGGGGGTCGTCGAAATCGTCACGACTACCCAGAAAGTCGATTTTACCCCTGAGCTCGAAAACGTCTGCAAGGCTCTAGAGGTCTTGTGGTCTTGCTATTCTATTTATAGTATCTTTATGAACCATACTGATGTTATATTCTCTTGCAGGCAGTTAATTTGAAGAGTTCCAACGTTCCGAGTCCTTCCGATGTGAACGAATCGTACCATGATGCTCTGGCAGAGATCAGAGGCGTCTTGAAGTTCATTTGCGAAGCCCATAACCTCCCTCTTGCACAGACGTGGGCCCCGTGCGTACAGCAACAAAGAGGAGGTGGAGGCTGTCGGCACTCTTTAGAGAAGAACTACACGTGTTGTGTTTCGACGGTCGAATCTGCCTGCTACGTTTTCGACCAAAGGGTCTCCGGATTTCACGAGGCGTGCTCTGGGTACCATTTGCTGACGGGCGAGGGCGTTGTTGGAAATTCATTCCTCACGAAAAAAACTTGTTTCACGGAAAACGTAACTGCTTACAGTAAAACGGAATATCCTCTATCGCATCACGCGAGGGTGTTTGGGTTATTTGCTTCTGGAGCTATATGCCTTAAAAGAAGCGCGGAAAACGGTGTGCATGAAGATTTTGTTTTGGAGTTTTTCTTCTTGCCGGTGGAGTGCAGGAAAGAGGGTGATGATGATCTGAAGACGATGCTCGATTCGTTTTCGTCCGCTGTACGAGAGAAGTGCCCGAGCCTACGAGTAATCACTGATAGGGAGTTGGCGCTAGAAACCTCTTCAGACGGAGAAGTTCATCCAAAAAAGGGTAAGATAAGCTGCGGAAGGAGACGAATGAAGACGAAGAAGAGTATTAGCTTGGAAGTACTTAGGCAGTATTACGGCTGGAGCCTGAAAGATGCTGCAATGAGCATTGGTGGTATGAAAAAACTACTCATAACTATTCACTTGCTTAGTAATGATTTTTCTTTAAATTCGTTGTTATTGCTGTTTTCAGTGTGCCCGACTACCTTGAAAAGAATATGTAGACAGCATGGCATCAGTCGGTGGCCTTCCCGGAAAATGAAGAAAGTGGGCCACTCGCTGAGGAAGCTTCAGCTCGTGATTGACTCAGTCCAGGGAGCTAAAGGTTCGATCCAGCTCAGCTCTTTCTATGACGAATTTCCGGAACTCGTCTCTGCTCCGAATGTACCACCAGGAGGCAGCCACTTGGAAATGTCAAAGAAGTGCGATTCGGTGAAGTACAATCGGCCTGAGGGCCCCACTGCCCCTGAAACACCTTCTTTGTCTTGTATTCAGAAGAGAGCTCAAAGTGAAGCACAATTGCATGAAGTGAAAACAAAGCTTTTGACTAATACGTATAGCCATAAGAATCTCGACGATAATTCTCCGATCAAAGCTCCCTCCGTGGCAAAGAACAGCAACCAACTTAAGGTAAAAGCTGGTTTTGGGGAGGAAAAAGTCAAGTTTAGCCTGCAACCACAGTGGGGTTTTAAGGATATGCAGCAAAAGGTGTTTGAACGTTTTAAGGTAGAAAATGTGAGTAGCTTCAGTTTCAAGTATCTGGACGATGATGATGACTGGGTGCTTTTGACTTGTGACGATGATCTTGAAGAATGCAAGGATTTACACGTATCGTCCAATAGGCGAACCATCAAAATATCCGTCAACCAAGTCTCTCATCACCCACATCTTGAAAGTTCGTTTTGCTAGTTATGAGCCATAATATTGTACGGAAATGTTGTTAGTTGTATAATTTTTGGCATGTAAAATATGATATGATTTTCTTGTGTTTTGGGGTTTTTGTATGTGCTGATGAAACCTAACAATGTAACATTATGTAGTGCTCATTTGTAAGGTTGATCGAGATTCCTCAATTGATTTTAGCTACTACAGTTCATAAAAACCTCACCAAGATTAATAAGTATGAATAACTTAAATAAATAAAATATTAAATAATTACAAATAAATTGCTGCACTGGAAATTTTACTTAGAGGAGGTTTTGGCTTTTGGGCAAACAATCATCGATCTAAAGGAAGACAACTGAATATCATGTGTATAGCGGTTTTCATATGGAAATCTCATCCGCTGTACCCCTTCCTCCTCTTGCTCAACAGAGACGAATACCACAATCGGTGACTGAAATTCGTATTTCCATTTTCCATATATTTCGATTTGTTTAACCTTTTTTTTTTTTCGCAATAATTTATTCCGCCGTGAATTACAGGCCAACGACGCCGTTGGGTTGGTGGGAGGACGGTGAGATACTCGCCGGAAGGGACGCGCAGGCCGGCGGAACCTGGTTGGGTTGCACGAGGTCTGGAAAGGTTGCTTTTCTTACTAATGTTAGGGAAATCCGATCTCACTCACACCTCACCTCCAGCAGAGGCGATCTTCCGATTCGCTTCTTAAAGGTAATTTTACTCTCAGATTCAAAATCTCAATTATAACACATTTATAGGTCTACTGTGATTTGTTTTATTTTGCTGGATGAATGATTACTTGTTGTTGCTGATGAATATTGATGGGTGTGCTATGGAGGAGGGCTTTCAGGGTAATAAAAGTCCCAAAGAATTTGCCGAGGAGCTCGTAGGAGAAGGGGACTTATTTAACGGTTTCAATCTAATCGTTGCTGACCTTCATCGTATGGACATGGTTTACGTAACCAACAGGCCTAAAGGTGGTGTCTCAGTAACAGAAGTCTCTCCCGGTATTCACGTGTTGTCCAATGCAAAACTCGACACGCCCTGGCCTAAGGTAAGCTGGATCCATGTCTAACGATTTATTTGCAGTACCATTTTACAATGAATTGACTTTTAGGTTCGATGGAGTGATCTCTGTGTTTCTCTTTTCTTGCAAATGCAGGCTCAAAGGTTGAGACGCAGTTTTGAAGAAGTAGTGAAACATAAGTTTGAGGGTGAGGTTTCACTGAAAGAGATAACTGAAGCCCTAATGAACGACACCACCAAGGATGATGAAGAAAGCGAGCTTCCTGGGATTTATCCCGCTGATATTGAATACCCATTAAGTTCCATTTTCGTCCAAGCGGACACACAACTCGTAATAGATATTTTTAAAAAACTAAAATCTTATTACTCTTATTGATGCAATGCAATGCACCCTCCGTCTGAGTAACATGTTTAAGTTGTGTTTTTCAATCATAGGGTCGATATGGGACGAGAAGCACTTCTGCACTGGTACTGAGAAGTAATGGCGGAGGAGTTTTATCTTTTTATGAACGAAATCTGGAGCAGGATGCATGGAAGGAAAAAACCATAACCTTTCATATTGAAAGAGAGAAAGTTGAAGAGCTAGAGTAGTATAAGGTAACTCTATCCCTGTATCACTGTATGTATGTATTTAGTGTAACTGTACATGCATCTTTTTTCTTCCTTTGCACCTCCTGCGTTTTAGGCAAGTAAAAGAAATTAGATTAATAATACAATCTTTTACTACGATTTAAAATGAAACTTCACCTAAAAATAAATTCTGGGGATTTCAATAATCTAAAAGTTTCTCAGAAAATTGCTTCTCCACCACAATGGACTTATGGAGAGCATTTCCTATCGTAATTGTATATAATCCCCAGGACGTGGCCAACCGGTTCAATCTGCCTGTTATGATTTGAAATCGCCAGTTTCAGTTTTTGAGGAAGGGGGAACAGGACAGGTTAACTGTAACTTGTATATTAGGCAGAGTTCCAGTTCCGGTCGGAAATAGCTGGTTTCAACCTTGTTTTATAATGTAAATTTGTAAAATAATAAAAATTACGAAGGAAAATACATTTTTTTGGACAATTTGTAATTTTTGAAATGGAAGAAATAATAATATGCATTTGGACATGGACTTGGAATAATTTCAAGTATATTATCAGTTGGAAATAGGAAGTTCCGACTTTAAATAACTGAAGTAAATTGAAATGTAGGAGACTGAAGCGGGTGTTCACTCATTTTTGAAATTGCAAATTGGTGCTGAATCCAGTATCATATGAGTCACTCTTTGTAGCTTTATCAAAGTTGTCTAGTGTTTTTAATGTTAATGCCAAATTTCTGCTCCTCCATTATGCTATGCAGTCCTCTTTTGCTAAATGTTTGTTCAGTATAAACGTTTGACAAGAGACATTAACATTTCACGTGCGTTAGTGGATTGATTAGGTTGGACCACCAATCCAACATATCATTTTCGATGTCCGCCTTCCTGCACCCGTTTCTCCTAATGTTCCATTCTGTAAATACGGGGTTACAGAAGAGTCAGTTTCTCAATAGATAGATCTTTTGAAGGTGGCCAAGCTGTTTCCCTTTTGGATTTTTTTCCTCCTTTGGAAAACAACATATCCCTCAACTCCTTTGTTATTATTCTGTCTAGAACTCCTCTAGTAGTAGACTAGTAGTCAGACTTATGCTACAGAAGCATTATAACTCTATCCTTTCATATTCTCCTTTGAAGGAACAAACCATAACCTTACATAATAAAGCACAGGCCTGACTTATAAATTTTTGGCCCAACTCTCACATATTGTCTGTCATAGGTTTTTTAAGAGGTTCGGGTCTGACCTTTGTAATAAATAGGGTTGGCCCAAAAACCTTTTAAAAGCTTTTCAAGCACAATTTTTAAATTCTATAATTCTTTGATTTTTTTTAATAATACTCCTAGTTTATAAGTTTAAAATATTACTAATATTTAAATTTTAGAATTATTCATCAATTTATTTTGTAATTAAAATATTTAAAATTATATAAAAGGCATGTAACTTTTTAATATAAATATAGTCAAGCACTATAATATATTTATATGATACGTAGTATAAGGCATAAGCTTATTAAATATTTATAAACATTTACGTATAATATAAAAATAAATAAATTTCCATAACCAATAGTCTGTTTTTCTATTTTTAATTTTCTCTACAACTTTGAAAATAATTTATCATTCATTTCAACTCTAAAATGAGCGAGTGAACTATTAAATTGGAAAAACAATTGACGCATACTTTTAAGTTTTAAATAGAGCTTCTACGTGCACTTTGACAAAACAAAAAAATCTTAAAATTGTGATACTATCTTTTGTTTTTTTACATATACTAGTATTATAGTATATCTTCTTTTCTTTCAAAACCCGGACTAAAAGCGAGATTGCCTTCTATTCATTGCTTGAGAAAGTTCTCTCTTCTTCAGCTCCCGATATCCTTGTCACTGTTCCTCCTTGTGACAAGTTGATTAGATAATTGGCGTATGAGCAGCCCGGTTCGATTAACAGAGTGGGATTATAGCTGCTTTCCTTTGACTATGCTCTTTGGATCATAGCTGCTTTCCTTTGACTATGTCCTTGAAAGAGCTGGCGCAGGAGGTCGATTATTATTTATTTATAGCAATAATTTATATATTGTAACTAGTCCATAACAATCTGGCAATGTTTGTATTCCTTCCAACAATCTAAAAGTTGTGCTATTCATAAATTAAATACTTTCAAGTAGGTGGTCAACTCCTGATTATGGTTATATGTCCAATTTCTTCTGTTTGTTCAAACTCATTTATCTGAGTGGGACATTGACATGCTATGCCCGCTGGTGGTTACAAATGGCTTCCCTCACTTGGCAATTCATAGCCGAGTAGGAGCTCTTGTCGACTGATATGATCTGACGATGACCAAACAAACCTCTTACCTCTAGTTCTACCACAGGGTGGCCATTTCATCTTTGTTAGTTGCTTGTAAGATTGTTCATCAATTTTAGAGTACATGGAACGAGGACTTGGTAGATGATCATGCGACTTCACATCCAGGTATCAACTACAGTACATTACAACTTTCATAAGGAAGAAGAAAGCAGTTATTACTAATTGTCAATGGTCATGTGAAAGGTGCTTGATGATTAATTATATAATTGATTGATATATAGGTAGGGTAACTTGCATGGGAATGGGTGAGCTTTTGCTGAGCTGTTTTGCTCCAACTTCGGTCTCTCTTCGTTCTTTCTTCCGACCCAATTACCCAATCGCTCTCAACAACACTTTCAATGGCTAATTTATCATTTTCTTAGACACCATTCATATGCCTTTTTATTTCCAAGAATAAACTCCTAACATTCACTGCTTCTTATATTATGTTTATATCAGCTTAACTCAACCCAATTATTTTATAAAATATTAATTTGTACTTTTTGTTAGCCAATTTATAACACCAACTATTTAATAATTTTTTTTAAATTTACTCCTAAGTCACAATTCAACCCAATCTAAAATTATTTTTTATTTATTTTATAATTTATTTAAATTGCATACTATCAATTTTAGTTTAATTTAAACAATTAGAAATCTATTATAAGAAGCTAATTGAAAAAGTAATTTTAAACAAAATAAAAAATTAAATAAGAAATTGTATATAAAAAACAAAGTTTCGAATATACCACAAAATAAAATATAAATAGAAATTAAAGGATGCAAATTATATTCAATTATTATTGTTGTATTTGTGTCATATATGCTCAATCAAATCATTTTAAGAGCAATGCGAGTCTCCTTATTACTAAGTTTTCTACTAGTCATATATGTTGATAGATTTGCGATCCGTTCTAGTATTGAAAATGTTGATTTTCTTCTTCTTCGGATACGCAATTGTTCATATGTTGATTTGTAGGTTTGTCTTGAAAACATTCGGTAGGATCATAATAGTGTTGATAAGTCTCGCCTTCATCTTCAACTATCATATTGTGCATAATTATACAAGCCATCATGATATTCTCCATCAAATGTTTGTCCCAAATAAAGCATGGGCATCGGATGAAAGCAAAACGAGCTTGTAGAACTTCAAATGCTCATTTAACATATTTTGTAACAGACTCTTGGTGTTGAGCATACAATTTGTGCTTGCGAAGCACCCGAAAAGTAATTGACTTAACAAATGAAGCCCATTGAGGATATATACCATTAGTAAGATAATAACCACAAATTATTCTCACATATAATTAAATAATTAAAATAAAATCTTCACTTTCCATACAACTTTGTCAACAACATACATTTCATGTCTTCATCATCTTCTGTCAAATGTAATTTTGTGAACAGTGTATTGAGATGCACGTGATACATCTGCTTAGCTTTCTTGAAGTAATTTACTTGAACAAATAAGTAAACTGGATACGAAAACTTACTTCTCGTTAGTGCGGAAGAGAATCAAACCGATCGAATCCACTTGCTTGTTCGCAGTGTCAGCAACACCCAGATAGAATGTTGAATTGTTCACGATCTAAGAACCAATAATATTGCTATTTTATTGTTTTTTATGTGCGTTAACTTTCTTTCTCGCAGTCTTTCATTTCTGTATAATATATCTATATATATTAAAATACAAATAGAATTGCGATAACTGCAGACCAATAACTGCATAGTAGTTATTTAGGATATATTTATAATATATATTATATACATATATATATATATATATATATATATATATATATATATAATAAATGAATTAAAATACTTTATTTTAATTCTTTCATTAGTCGGGTTAAACTCACGGGCGACCCAAATCCCAACATCTCTCACTCGCACAAAGAGCTAGACTCGACGTCTAAATAAACATTCGCAACAACATCATTCATAGATGGCAAATAGATCGTGTGACCTGCGAGCGTGTGAACTATGTCGTTGTCATAAACCGGTTAGTTTATTATGACAGTTCACAAAATATATTGAATTTTTTTACTCGCTATACCCCAGATATCTTTATAAACCGCACTAATCGGCGTATCTCTTATCCCCCTCAGATACTTAGCATACTCGACCTTGTCCCAACTCATATTCACAATCATGTCCGTACACGATTGGGCTAGCCTTGAATACCAAGTTAAGTGCATGTTTTAAGATAATCTTTCTTCTCCACTAGAGCCTATAAACTTCACGTCAGTTGCTTTCTGATATGTACCGCATTTACCGAATTTTCATGGTTATTTGGTAAGATATCAAAGTAGCAGCACCTAGTGAAATCTCAAGACACAGTTGGAAGTCTTAAGGGTAACGACATCGTTTCAACCTCAAAGTCTCACATAATGAGAAAACAGGGAAGTTTCTCTCATTCACCTTTTAATGATCACTAAAGTACACGTGGTATGAACACGCGCTACAATGTCTTTCTTCCACTTTGGAGGCGTATGTTCTTCAATTTAGCATCGTACAAATTATAGTTCAAGTGTCTATCTCCCACTTAACCTGAGTTCTCCCCTCTGTTACGTCCTCAGAGACTCCCACTGTCTCTAGGAGAACTGCAATCTGGCTTATATTGCAAGTCAAAGAATATGGGAATTCATTTCTCTGTACATCCTTGATGTCAGAGGTAACTGTTCATGTGAGAGAACCAGTCACAACTTGTAGACATACCTTTCAAGTATAAAAAAAATTTTGTACGCACAACATTAATACATATATTAATTTCAACAAAAGCATTACATTGTCATTTATGGATTACATATAATCAAATTATACGTAGTCACAAAGACTTCACATGACCCTTGAATACCTCTTTAGGTATTGGTTTGGTCATAGGATCAGCCACCATCAAATGCGTAGATATATATTCTATATTTACTCCTTTCTTTTCAACAATGTCTCTGACAAAGTTAAACTTGATATCTATGTGTTTGGTTTTTCCATGGTATTTGGGATCTTTTGTATAAGCAATAGCTGATTGACTATCACATTTGATCATCACAGAGTTCACCGGTGTGCTTATTACCCCGAGATGTTGAAAAAATCTCTTTAACCAAATAGCTTCTTGTACAGCAGACGCACAAGCCACAAATTCGACTTCCATAGTTGATAGAGATACACATGTTTGTTTCTTGCTACACCACGAAATGGCACCATCGTTAAGCAAGAAAGTGTAACCGGATGTAGATTTTCTATCATCCACATCACCTGCCCAATCGGCATCTGTATATCCCTTCAAAGAAACTTTTTCCTTTGTAACACAAGAAATAGTCTGGATATAAGTCTCTTGCGAGAGTCCAAGCAACCTTTCAGAACGTTTCCTACAGATTTGGACGCCAAGTATATACTTGGCCTCACCCATATCCTTCATCTCGAAGTTGGAGGATAGCCATTTTTTATCTCATTTAAGTATTTAATATCATTCCCGGCCAAGAGAATATCATCAACATATAATGATAGTATAACGAAACTCTTTCCTGAACGTTTGACATAAACACAATGGTCCTCATTCATCATGGTAAAACCATACGAGATTACTACCTGATGAAATCTCAGGTACCATTGTTTGGAAGATTGTTTTAGCCCATAAATTGATCTATTCAATTTACAAACCTTATTCTCTTGACCTTGGACAACAAAACCCACTGGTTGTTTCATATAGATCTCTTCTTTCAATTCTCCAATGAGAAATGCAGTTTTAACGTCCATTTGATGTAGTTCCAAATCCAAATAGGCTACAATGGCCAGGAGTAGGCGAATCGAAGAAAACCTCACAACCGGTGAGAAGGTTTCTTCATAGTCTATACCCTCAAGTTGGTTATAGCCTTTAGCAACTAAACGAGTTTTGTATCGTTCAATTGTACCATCAGCCTTTCGCTTAATTTTGAGAACCCACTTTTTCCCAATTGCCTTGCGTCCATTCGGAAGATTAACCAGTTCCCAAACATGGTTACTCTTCATGGATTTTAATTCTTCTTCCATTGCAATTTTCCACTTAGTCTTGGATGGACCTGATAGAGCTTGTTTAACTGTTTTAGGCTCTTCATTATCCTCAGGTTCTATCAAGAAAGCATAGGATAAAACCTCGTTTATAGATTCTTCTCCTTCAACTGATTCAGTCATAAAAGTATGTCCTTCAATGTCATAGTGACGTTTAGGTATACTCTTTCTGCGAGAACAACGAATAGGTTCTGATGATCGAATGTCTTCTGGAGGTATAACATATTCATCACTCCCACTCTGATCAACACTACGATGATCGTTAAGTGGTGTTAGATATTAACCTTGTACCTCTAGAGGATTAGAAGCTAATTCTTTGTCCCCATTTTCATCGTTTACTTCAAAGAACGGTTCTTTGTTTCGTAATTCACCTCGACTTGGGAATTCAGTTTCTAGAAAATTTGCATTTCTTGATACTGTTTCAGTGATGTGATCATCTCCATTATCTCCAATGAACACATAAACTTTGGACTCCTCTGTGTACCGTATGAAAATACACTTATTTCCTCTTGGAGCTAGTTTTCCGTACTTACATGTACGTTATGCACATATGCAGCCGAACCCCAAGGTCTAAGATTACTTAGGTCAGGTTTCCTACCTGTCCATAGTTCATACGGAGTTGATGTCATTGACTTGGAGGGTACTCGATTTAGAATGTAGGCAGCAGTTAACAAAGCATCTCCCCAAAAGGAAATAGGTAGGTTAGCTTGCGCCATCATGGATCTAAACATGTCTAATAAAGTTATATTCCTTCTCTCAGCAACACCATTTTGCTGTGGAGTATAAAGTGTAGTCAACTGTCGAGTTATCCCCTTTTCAATACATAGTTCCTTGAACTGATCTGACAAATATTCACGCCCGCGATCGGTTCTAAATGATTGTACGTTCTTTGTGATTTTCTACTTCACTTATGAAGCGTTTGAAACAACTTATTGCTTCAGACGTATGAGATATCAAATAAACGTAACCAAAACGCGTGAAGTCATCAATGAATGTTATAAAATATGAAGCTCCATTACGAGCTGTCACACTCAATGGACCACAAATGTCAGAATGTATTAAGATATTCAGCTCTCACTGCCTTACCAAAAGGTTTGCGACTCATTTTACCTGCAAGACAATTTTTGCATGTGGACAAATCGACTTTAGAAAGTGAACCCAATAGTCCTTCTTTCACTAGGCGATTCATCCTATATTTTCCATTATGTCCTAAACGTGCATGCCAAATAACATCATTAACATGCTCAGTACTAGTAGAAGTAATATCATAAGACAAACCATAATTAGCATAATAGTTAAAAGATGTACTATTACAATCCATAACCATTAAGTCGTCATTAAGATGTCCGGTACCGCACACAGCGTTATTATACATAATAGAAACCATATTTTTTTCAAACAACAAACGATAACCCAAACATAGAAGAACTAATATTGATACTAGATTACTTCGTATCTCCGGAGCATGTAGGACATCATGAAGAAGTAGAGTTCGACCACCTTGCAACTCTAGTTTGCAGGTTCCAATCCCTTTAACTTCGACTTTAGCATTGTTCCCCACATAGATACACCAAGATCCAACAGGGACTTTTCTATAGTCCACAAATGCTCCACGATCCTTAGTTATATGGTCTATTGCCCCTGAATCCACAATCCACAAAGGATTAGAGTCAGCTAACAAAACCTTACTAGTAAAAGTAACAAAACTATTTGAAGAAATAACAAAAGATACCTTAGGCCTCGGAGGCTCAGGGCAGTCTTTGGCAAGATGTCCAAGCACTTTACAGTTAAAGCACTTCATCTTACTGATGTCTTTCTTCTTAGGAAATTTGTTCCTTTTGTTTTTACCATTGTCCTTCTTTGAACCTGCATTAGATTCTTTACCCTTTCCTTTGTTCTTATTCCATTTACGCTTAAAACCGATGTTTTTCTTGGAACCAGAACTCTCAGCCACATAAGCACCACCTCCACGAGGTTTTGCAGCACCCAGCCGCTCATCCTCAAGCTCAACATGTCGAGCTGCATCATTGAAGGTTTTGATGTTATCATTGTGAGTGAGGTTGACCTTCAAGTGCTCCCACTGGTCAGGAAGATAGCGTATTAAGGCTTGAACTTGTTGTTCATCAGAAAGAATGTGTCCAGCTGCCTTGAGCTCTACAATCATGTTAGACATTATTCTTACATGTTGCTTGGCAGAATGATCCCCACGCTTCTTGTAGGTTTCAAACTTAATAGTCAGCTGGCGAAGCTTAGTGACGGAAGTACCACCATACTTATTACGCAAATACTCCCACATAGCATGCGCAGTGCCATGCAGCTCACATTCAAAGATCATGTCATCCTCGACGGATGCTATCATGATGCCACGGGCTTTGGAATCCTTCTTCTTCCATGTCTGATAAGCATCTTGGTCTCTACGACCCTGAGGACCAGTGCCCTGGATCAACCATCTCATGATTCACAGCATCAACAACATCCTCACCGTCCATTACGTACCAAACTTTTTGGTACCACGGATCATAGTTGTCTCCATTGAGCTTACTCCCTTTTATCATATCAGCAACGATTGATTTGCTAGCCATAGTCTATAGTCAAGTCAAAATGAAGTAAATATAAATCAAGCTTTTATTGTGTGTAAAAAAACAATTAAGTGTTCATTTGAAATACTTTTGTTAAAAAATAATTCCTCCTAATAGAACGTCGAAAGAAGACTTAATATCTCAATCATCGGTTCCAATCAGGTTTTATCATAATGAACTCAATCTTAAATACACTTCATTTCTTTTCTAAAACATTTTGGTATTCAATATTCAAACAACTCATGTTGAAATCGAAACATATATAAAACGACAAACGATATATATATATAATATATATATATATATATATATATATATATATATATTAAGAATACCAAATATCACATAGTTCAAACAAAATGACTACTATAGTCAAAACCAAACAAGCTAGTACATACTAACTATTGTCGCATTGGGAGAAGCAAGTTCACAATTGAACATGAACCCTCGGCATCCCTTTAATAGGACCAGTCCTATAGTACGAATTTCTCCGTGTTTTGAGAACTGTAGAGGCCATCCACTGGTGTTCAGTACCACGGCTATGAAACTCTTCATTTACAGCTATGGCATATATGTGATATACATCATGACGGAAACTTTGTTCCCTCCAAATTCTTTCCCAAGTTATATGCCACTCTAAGGGTAAAGAATCTCTAAAGATATTTTTAAGCTCATCCCAAGTGAACATATTACCATATCTATAATACATGGCTATATACTTCACATGCATGGTCAAAATATGTTCCATAATGTTATCAGATGCATGACTTCATCTTGAGAGAGAGAAATTCTCGAATGATACTCATCGTACCTGCATTTAGACAAGTGTTAAAAATCGGACACTTCCAATTTAAAACCAATAATTAACGAACACACTTGTTCGAAAATATGTCTAAATGTTTTGAGTAACACTAAGTTACATCCCTTATCGAAGTAACAGACATGAAAGTTTTAGTTTACACAGAAAATATCAAACAGTCCACACACAAAAAAAAAACAAAAAAAAAACATATTCTCAGGCATATATTCACAGATAAATATATAATCATTATTTGCGTAAATATAAATAAATGTTCATCAGGCAGAACAATTTAATAAAAATATAACGTTTGAATGGTCACCACAGAGAACAATTTAATAAAAATAAATTAACGCAAAATCAATTTATTTGTTCATGCAAAATAATTTATTTGTTATCATTAAATTAATAAGTTCGCACAGAACCATTAAACATACACAAAATTTTCTGTTGATATGTTAACGCAAAAAAAATTCGTTTACATGCATAATTATTTAAGTAAGTTAAAAAGTTCGCGCAGAATAACAAAAAAATACGCAAAAATGTTTATCGTTTCACATTAGAATAATTAGACAGAAAAAAATCACACAAAATAATTTATCTACCCAAAACAAGAGATTCGATCAATGGCTCTGATACCAATTTTGTAATTTACTTGAACAAATAAGTAAACTGGATACGGTCAGCAACACCCAGATAGAATGTTGAATTGTTCACGATCTAAGAACCAATAATATTGCTATTTTATTGTTTTTATGTGCGTTAACTTTTTTTCTCGCAGTTTTTCATTTCTGTATAATATATCTATATATATATATTAAAATACAGATAGAATTGCGATAACTGCAGACCAATAACTTATTTAATTAGGATATATATATATATATATATATATATATATATATATATATATATATATTATAAACGAATTAAAATACTTTATTTTAATTCTTTCATTAGTCGGGTCAAACTCAGCGACCCAAATCCTAACAGTTACAGTTCTTGTTTAGGTATTTTTCAAAGCCATGGAGTTTTGATAGGTATTTTTGGTCGATTTTTTAGAGTTGTATAGAGTTGATAATTCCAGATCGAAAGCTTGTTTGTGTGTATTATTTTATAGTTTGACTAATATTTATTACTCCTATTCTTCTGTCTCAAAAGTGTGAAAGTATGTGTGGATGATATACAAAGAAGTGTATGACATAGTGTTGAAATTTGGTAATGCCATCCGCTGTTTTGGCATTGAACAAGTAAGCATTTGTAGAGTTGCTACATTTTTTTTTTCTTTGTCCTACCAATTCTTCTTATGAGTTTCAACCAATTAAAGTAGATTTCAATGTTAAAGACCGGTTGATTGTGTATGTGGTTCCGTGTTTTGATACTTTTATTACATTGCTTGAACATACGAATATATGTAGAATTTGTCTAGAGTTCGCGATTGTATATTTGAATACCGTACTCTATTGTTGATTATTTGTAACGTACTCTATTTATACCGTATTCTTCCTAGTTTTTCAAAATTTCCACCTTAACTAATACAGAGTAGTTCGATTACTGATAATCATTAATAAATTAGGTGGTGTGGCATCTCGAGTCGACAATTGCGATTTCAGCATTACTGTATCTCTCATTTCATTTCTCCACAACAGATTACGTTGCTTGTGAAAACAGGATTCCGAATTGCACGAACCGCATACATCCATGGCAAGCTCCCTCCTTCTCCGAGTCCACAGTTTTCACTGACTATGGTGCAATGGCTCATGCTGCTGAGGTGCGTCCCGATGATGCCATTGCTGTGATTGGCATTGGGGGTGTTGGCTGAAGGTAATAAAAAATAATACCGTACATTGTTAAATTTCTTATAATATTAACGTTTTGTAGTTTTCGCTTTGCCGATCATAGAATTCATGGTTGGTAACAATTCTAAAGTCTTTATTTATGAAAATATGAAATTACTTCAAAGAATTAGGTTCTTCCTTTATGTCAAATCCGAATGGTTGCTTATTTTGTATGTTCTCTTATACTCCCTTGGTCCAAAGACAGTTGTCATACTTTCCTTTTTGGGGTGTCCAACAATAGTTGACACACCCCAAAAAAGGAAATAATTATTCTAACTTTTTCATTTAAATATACAATTTTATTCTACTTTAGCCCACCTACTTCTTAAACTTTACTCACAACTACTTTACTTTTCACTTTTAAAATATATTTTTACCTTTTACTTTTCAATTAAAAAATACAAAAATAACAATTTTCTTAAACTCCGTGTCCAGAAAAGTATGACATCTATTAATGGTCGGAGGGAGTAGAAAACAATATGTAAATCATTTTTAGTAAAAATTAGCAGGCATCACATGTAATATTCTCAATCATTTTGTTTCACTATTGTCTGAATTATCCGTTCAATTTGCAGTGTGGATGGTAGTTCTAAATGGGCATAATAGTGTAATAGTGTACGAACAAGCAGTTTAATAGCTTAATAGTTAGGCTTACTTAAATCTGGTCTGATACATAACACGTATTAGTCCAATATTTTAACAAGTATTTATGATCATCACGGGGTGCATTGATAAACTACTACTTACACAGTGCTTTCTTTTGCAGTGTAGATGGTAGTTCCAAATAACTATTGTTTGACTAATATTTTACGAATAAGAAATTTAATATGTTAAATTTTAACACTTGCAAAAATTTGAATCGGAGACATAATACCTATTAGTACAAACAGTTAAAACCATGAATACGGGGGTTTCTTATCCATGCTTATTATATACACTACGCTTATATGGTGCAGTGTAGTTGATAGTTTCAGACATAACACATTATTTCCAATAGTTAAAGCTTGTTTACCGGGGTGCCTTGGGTGATGATTATTCCTCTTTTGCCGATTAAGCTCATAATCTATTTAATACACTATACATACTTCTGCAGTGTAATTGATAGATCAAAAGTCTATGATGGGTAAATTAGTTTAGGAACAAGTGTTGTCTTGCAACCAACACTGTTCATACATAATTGTAAATTTGCTTTTCACTGTTGATAATTTTACCCACGATCCGTACAGATTTGTTGACTACATCAGTAGCCATTGAATAATAATATTTTAGCTTTCAGGTTAGTGAACAATTAAAAGTAATTTATGTTGATTAGATGTTTACAATCTACACATTTAAGATGTATAATTTCTTGTGTCTCATATACAGTGTGTCATGAATCGATTAAAAGCCATTTTTGTGGCTGTATTACACCATAACATGTACTTGTGTGTGAAGTGTACTTGAAAGATTGATTGTTCACTGACAAGAAGTTGTGTTTAACCACAAAGCAACTGTTGATCGTTTAACCATAACTATATACTGACATTTCTTTCTAATGTCAGGGTGGATTGTGGTGTGTACGTCATGCACTACATGGACATGCTTGCACATGAAAAGTACGTTAGTGGTCTGTTTGACGAGACAACGACCTTGGCTTTCAGAGCTGAACTTGTCAACATATTTGCAAGAAGTCCGGAGTGTTGGAGGGCAGCCCATTACAAAGTTCGTCGAATCTGAAGTTTTTTTTGGCAAACAATAATAAATAGGCAGTCGTATATTCCAAACGAAAACCTAATAACTATGTTCATTTCTTTTGGGTTACAGACCAGGAACAAAATAATTTTCTTCTAGACTTTATTACTAATATTACTTTGTTATTGTAATGTTTGTCAAAACAGTTTGATATTTTGTAATTGGAGTTTGACCTTAACACTGTGTTATGAATTATCATAAGCACTTATCTAAGAGACTTGGATCCTTAAAACAACATACACCAAACCCAAAAGACACAAAAGTATAATTTAAACTACGAACAAGTTAAGGTGATAAAATACAACATTCCCCGAGACACAAAAGTATAATTTAAACTACGAACAAGTTAAGGTGATGAATTACAACATTCCTCGGTAACATATATTTAATTGCAAACCATGGACGTGCTATCTGTTGGAGTTGTGTACTTAATGTCTAGATTTAAGTAACGGTAAACTCCCGGTCATAGCATTTAACCTATTTAATTAATAAACAATTATTTGCATTTAATTATTATTAATTAATTATGCGAAATATAGTCCTGGATTTTATACGTTGTAGTTAGTATGGTGTGCATGGGCGCACAGAAGATCATACTATCGGTTACTCGTATTTAATCGAACAGTTGCTCACGACCTAGATGGACATGGACCAATCCATC
>JACOMQ010002789.1:0-22891 GCA_014843705.1 Euphrasia arctica
TGCACAGGGGGTTGAGGTTGGACAGGAGTGTGGGATTGAGGTGGGACAGGAGTTTGAGATTGTTGCACAGGGGGTTGAGGTTGGTCAGGAGTTTGAGATTGTTGCGCAGGGGGTTGAGGATGCACAGTAGTTTGAGATTTACATTTTTTCATGGTGTGTCCAACTTTACCACGTTTTTTACACCTTGATTGTCTTTTCATCTTCCTAACTCTCTTCTTAGGTTCCTCACCAGCCCCAGTTCTCCTTGTTTTGGTTGGTCTTCCTCTCTTCCTTCCAAAGCTTGGTGGCATTGGAGGAATGTACATTGTTGCAGTCCAATCAACTTCACCAAACACAGGAAGCACCGCTGGTTCATACACTTTTTTGTATGTATCCACTGTGTAGTATTGATGTACAAACAACTCAGGATCCAAATGTTGGTGTGTTATGGCAGACATGGCATGGTTACATGGAATGCCACTTAACTTCCAAAGCCTGCAAGAGAAAGTCCACAATTCTAGGTGCACAGCAAATAATGAACCATCTGAGCATTGAATCTGATAATGTCTGTTATTGGACTTCATGGGGATGCAATCATTTATCCTGTCCATATTCTTCTTAACAATCTTGATAATCATAGGTGGCAATCTACCCTTCCAAGTCTTAGCTTTGTCTCTGTTCATTTTGAAACCTTTCCATGACCCACTGTCTCAACCACTCAAACATGGTTAGAATTGGATTATCCCTGGCATCCAAAATACATGAATTAAAACTCTCGCATACATTGTTTACAACATGTCACACTTTGAATTTCCAGTGAAGTGTGATTTAGACCATTGGCTAGGCTGCTTATCAGCAAGCCATTCCACAGCAGCTTCATTCAACTCCCTCATTTCCCTCATTCTTTCATTGAAAACTCCAACAGTGCTAGCTCTAGCCGCCTTCCACAGGGCATCCTTGTAAGACAACCCTCTAAATCCAGCAGTCACTAAATTATTGTGAAGATGCCTAACACAAAACCTAGATTCTGCATTAGGAAACACATCCCTCATTGCCAATATCAAGCCCTTTTGTTTATCTGACATAAAAGTGTAACCTTGACCATTATCTAACTGCAAGTCAACCTTTAGCATACACAAAAACCAATCCCAGGTCTCCCTATTTTCTACAGACACAACAGCATATGCTATGGGGAAAATGGCATTTGAAGGGTCAACACCCACCAACTGATAATAGAATTCTACCCCTTGGACCCTTTAACCAACAACCATCTACCCCAATGAAAGGCCTACACCCACTTTTAAATCCTCTCTTCACAGCCTCAAAGCATATATACATTTTAGAGAACTTACCTTCATTGTCAATGTCAAGCACACATGTTGAACCAGGATTTGAAGTTCTGATCTTTTGAGCATAATCCCATAGCTTTGTGTACTGGAGATCAGGAACCCCCTCTATTATTTTTAGGGTTGTTGCTCTTGCTCTACAAGCTTGTTGGTGGGACATGTGGATGTTCATCTTTCTCATTACCTCTTTTCTCCAGCCTTTGATGTTTCTTTTTGGGTCACACTGGAATTCAGAAAGGTGTTTATGCCCCAACCATTTGCTGGACAAATTGGTAACATGAAAGGTTGGGGGACACTTGTGTTCTGGATTGTAAGATCTGATTTGGAAGGTGTCTTCATCAGTAACTTTCAACAAGTTGATTGCCCAATCACAGCCCTCCCCTCTACATCTAGCATGCACTCTGATTTTATCATTTTTCTTGAAATACAGATTTCTCTTGGTGTTTATTGCATGTGAAGTAATAGCCCTCTTGAACAAGTCCTTATTCTCAAAGACCATTTTAAGCTCAAACTCAGGATTGAATATGACTTCACTATTAAATCAGGGAAACTGACATGGACTAGACTCATCATCAGATTCTCTCTTTTCATAAAAATCATCATCATCCCAAACCATATCTTCCTCACTGTCATCACCAGTAGAGACCACATCTCCTGTGTCACCTTCATCAACATTTTTCTCCACAAACACATCATCTTCACTATCATCATCATTACAACTATAATCACTATCAACTAAGCTACTGTAATCAGTAGATGTACCTTCTTTTTCAATAACATCATGTTGGTTCCCAGAATTTCCGGCAAATTTATCCACAATCCCAGATGATGCATCCACATTTCCAGTTGCTCCAACCACATTTACAGGTAAGGTCACGACATCTGCACACACTTCCATGACCTTTTCTTTACTCTTCCAACATGCTCTAGCATAAGTCATCAACTCTGCATCAGTAGACAAGATTTTGAAGGAACCCTTCAATACAACATAAAATCGTACGTTCCCTACCAACCCAACACTTGCAACACCTTTTTCTAAGTTTTCAATGGAAACATCATTCTTCATACTCACATTTAGGGGTGTTCAAAAAAACCGTCAAACCCGATCCGCCCGCCAAACCGACCGGTACCCGCCCAAATCCGCCGATTTAATTTTTGAAAAAATAAACCATGGTTTAAAATTTTAGAATCCGCAAAATAATGGGCGGGTTATGGCTACATAGTCGACCACCCGCTTAAAAACCGACCCACCCGCAATATATATATAATTTTATTTTTAAGTATTTTAACACAAAAAATTATATTTTTTATATTTTATTTTGATTTATAATAATTATATTTATAGTTTATATGATTTTAAAATCTTAGAAATTAAAAAACTTTTAAAATAATACATGTAATTTAATATATTTATATTTAATATTGACCTTTAAATTTATAATTATGTTAGCTTATAAATATTAAATTAAATTAAACTTTTTAAAAGGAGTGATATGTAAACCTAAGATTTTATGTATATACGTAGAGATTGGATAAAATTTGATTTATAATTTTTCTTATATTATACATTTACGTACTCACATATGTAGATAAATAAAATCTTCCCACCCGCCATTTCGCCCGCAATCCGCCCGTATCCGCCCTCACCCGCCCCGCAAGGTTAGAATAAAATTTGGGTGGGTACGGTTGATAAAATTGACAACCCGCCATTATTTGGGTGGGTCATTTTTTAAGGGAATACCCGTCCAAACCCGCCCGTGAACACCCCTACTCACATTATCATATGCTACACTGCTTCCCCCAAAATACATTCGACTTGGATTCGCCACAAACTTGCCTCCATGACGAAGAATTACTCTAATACAACCATCTTTTGGCTTCCCTCTCAAACTGCTCGCTTCTGCCCCCATTCTTGAAGTTGCAATTGGAAATTAAAAATTCAAATTAGGTTTAGGGTTCATATGGGATTTGGGAATTAGGGAATTAGGGAATTAGGGACTGTGTCGTGAATTTGGGGATTTTGATTTGTTTTACTGATGAGAAAATGGAGAGAAAAAATTACAGAGAGCTGAGAGAGGAGAAGTGAAAGCGGGAGTGAATTAGGGTTAGAAATGTTTTTACAGTATATCTTTTTTTCAATGTTTAATTATATAATTTTCATTGACGTTTTCCCTCCTATTCCACGCAACAAATTTTAATGACGTGTCAACTACTGCGGGGTCATGTGCAAAAAACGTGACTGCCACATCAGTTTTTTGGAGCTAAAGGACTAATTGTGATTCCGGAATGTTAAAAAGGACTACTAATGGGATCGAACTTCTGGAGAAGATGATTTGTGATTTTTTCTTGGAGTTCAGTTAGGTCGGTTTGAACTCACATTATTCACATTAAAAATGAATTTTATTTATATAGAATAAAAAATACAAAAAATTTAATAAATAAAAAATTGAGCACCCCACGTCCCCACCCAGCCCCACCTTTTTCTTATCTCGGTTCTTAATCGAAACAAAAGAAAGAGAAGATCAACAGATAAAACATTCGTTGGTTAGTGATGAGGGTGGTTTCCGGTGTATCGCCGCCGGCCCATGTGGCAGTGGCAGCGGCATCAGCATCGGCAGCGCCATTATTGGTCTACCGCGACCGCTGTACTTCTGTGCGTTTCTCCGAAATGAAGATAAACTTAGGCAGCCGGAGGCGTAATAACGGCCGCATTTCAGGGTTGGTGTTCGTCAATAAAGAAGATACCCCATCCTCCTCCTCCACTAGCGTATCTACGACTTCGACACCCACCGAAGAACAGACTGAAGCAGACCCACAGGACCTTGAATATGTTTCACAAATCAAAAGAGTTACAATTCGTCACCCCCTTTCGTTTCCTGTGTTTTTAATTTGTAGATTCTGCTGCCCTTTTTTCTTCATGCTTTCTGATTTAAAGTTTTTCCTAATTTCTCCGTTTAGGTTTTGGAGCTTCTCAAGAAAAACAGAGATATGCTCTTCAATGAGGTTCACACACACAAACACTCACACAAATGTATGTATACACATTAGGCTTTGGTGTGATATGAGTTATGTACAATCTTTTGCAGGTCAAATTGACTATAATGATTGAAGACCCGAGAGATGTCGAGCGGAGGCGTCTGCTCGGTATTGATGATGAAAATGCTCCTACCCGGGATGATCTAGCCGATGCCTTAGTACAAGTAAATTCATTTCTATCTGTTATCTCATAGTATGATCAATGGCTCCCATGATTCTGTATAACCGACGTGTTTAATGTTGTTAGTAATTTTTTACTTCATTAAGATCATCATATGTTTGTTCTCTTTTGAATGTATAACCATGTGAAAGTTCTTGTTTAGGTTAGCCTATATGATTCTGCACTCATTTAATATAGTTATATAGGGCGCGCGGTTATCTCGCTTTACCGACCTATATTATTTAGACTAAAATGACCTATGGAGATGTGTTTATTTTACATCTGTTAATTACTAGTACCTTTTTCTGGTCTCACCCACCTCCCCCTCTCTTGCCTCCTCACTCAGACACACACACATCTTCCAACCACCACGCCATTGCACACACTCAAAATCAGATCCAATGGATGAAAGAGAAAAGAAAAAGGGTTAGATGATGCCAACAATCTGTTCAGGAAATAGGTTTAACGATTGGGGGCGGAATGATCACGGATATGTTTAGAAGGTATGAACAGAGCACAAGCCTGCATGTTGAGCCAATGTACGAAAAATGCATAATCTCGAACCGTTTGGTTGGTTGGGTGGACAGAGAAAGATCAGTGATTGGGTGAGACTACTTGGAATGATTTCGGCACTTTTTTTCAAGTCACATTTTAAATTATTTGGGAGGTCGGAGTTGGGTTACATGAGTTTAAGTGAAGAAGAGGTGTGGCTGAGGAGGAGGTGGTCAACGGCATGGGGAGGACGTCTGCAGTGGAGGTGGGTCGATTGGGGTTAAAGTTGATTTGGGAAACTTATAGGATGACTTATGTTACAAGAAATGTGTTTAATAAAATGTGGTGGGTCATGGGTGTATCGGAAAAATGGTGTGAAAAGTAGTGTGGTTGTAAATAGTCGTGCCCGTGTATATTTATTGAATCTCAGTTCACATGAATATTTGTTTTCTCTTTTGGAAACAAAGATTTCATCATCTTGAGCATCTTAACTCAAAATAGTTTTACTCCCACTCTTACATGTGTGAGACCACAATGACGGACCATGGAAATGCAATTAGAAGCTCGGACACCCTCTTTCTAATTGAACGAGTAAAATATATGAAGCATATGGCTGAGTTTGCAATGTAACTATCACAAAAATGACACAATGCTTTTCTATGTTATATTGTGCTGCTCTTCAGCTTTGTCTTAATGACACAAAAATTCATTTATATAGCAAAGACCTCTCCGTTGAGTGTCCATAATTTACTTATAAGTTTAGATTTGGATTTGATTGTATTTCTAGGTAAATGAAGGACAAATCCCAGAAGATCGTCTTGCTTTGCGTATGCTAGCAGAGGAATTGCTTCAATGGCCTTATTTAGAGGTAAATTAGGTACTTTTTAAGCGCTTTAAATTTATAAAGTTTTTCCGCGTTTAAGTTATTGCTAGAGCTATTAGTGCCACTATATATTTTGGACTCCCTATGCCCAAAATATTTGTCCTAATCTTCGGAAAAAATTGAGCTAGGCAGTTGAAAATTGGACAAAAATCGGTTAAACCCAATGGGGGAAATGAAGAAAAACAAATTGAAAGACAAGAAAAATGCATGTTTATTGACACTAGCGCCTGCCGCCTAGCTATAGCCCTCTAACATTGAGTACAAAATAAACCATTTGTGTAATTAAGTCGTCATAGCTATACAAATGGAATTTATGAGGGTAGTTAGTGATTAGTGATAAAATTGAGTTAATTTTGACAGTGCAAATAATATAGTTTAAATAATTATTCAACTAATTTTTTGGTAGGTAGAAGCACCAAAGCAGAAACAACCTGGCAAATCTTTATACGCGAGATTCACAAACACGGGTGTTGATCCAAAAGAAGCGGCCAAGAGGCTGAATATTGATTGGGATTCAGCTGCCGAAATCGAGGAAGCTGACGCTGATGACGTGGATGTGCCCCCTGCCCTGGTTGGTTTTCCTTCATCGACAATCGACACACAGTATTTATAACTAATATTTCCTGATTATCAATCCTCGTGATTGCACTGCAGGGATACGGAGCTCTCTACTTGATTACCGCATTTCCAGTCATTATCGGTATCTCTGTTGTTCTGATTCTATTTTACAACTCTCTACAATGATTAGTTACTTGTGCATTTGACGATCTCGGTTACTCGGGAGCTTGTACATCATATGATTAATTGAATCTATGTATTTTTAAATGATTATAGTTGGCTTATGTGTGAATACATTTAGATTTTCAGTTGAATCTCTGTTTCTATGGAAGAAATATAGAATAATATTATTCCAAGAGGAGGACGTGGGAATCACAACTAGGATATGGCTTCCACGTTCTACACCTGCTCAAGTCCTTTCTCTATATATACAAGTATATGATTGATAAGAAGATGAGAGAAAAAAAAGATGAATCTTCCTCGTCGAGGAAGCGAGAAGCATATTTCGGTTGATCCAACCTCTGTATCTCTAACAGAATCACCACCACCACCAAAAGTAATGTCCGGCAAAAGCAGCAGCAGCAGCCTCCCTTGCTCACCCAGATTTTACGACTCATCGTTTCTCACAAAGCACAAAGCGAAAGCTAAGGTGTCCCCTTGGGCTTTGGCACGGCAGCACTCTGTGGCTCTCAGCAATCTGGAGCACCTACGAGAAAGTCGAATGCGCAGGAGCAAGTCATGCGGGGAAGGAAGGGCATGCCCACCATCCATGGACTTCGATCTCTGCTTCACCAATAGTAAGCAAACTGAGGAGGACTCTCGTTATCATCTTCGTCGAACTCAACAGCTACCGGAAATCGGGAAGGATAGAGAGTCGGACAAGTTCAAATGTGGGGCATGCATCTTCCTTCCGGGCTTCAGCAAGGGAAAATCGATGAGGTCGAGAAGGGTGGCGGTGGTGGAGGAAGATAGGGACAACATAGTTTCTCACAGAGTGTCCCTCGAGAAATTCGAGTGCGGGTCTTGGAGGTCGTCTGCTGTCGTTAATTATGAAGAGGAAGGCGATGATGCTACTATCAATATGTCCAATCTCTTCTTCGATTTGCCTATGGAGTTGATACGATGCAGTGGTGTTAATGACACCGAGTCACCGATCACGGCTGGTTTCGTGTTCGACAACGAGGATTATCATCAGGATAATCGTAAAGGGGTTCTGAAAAGTACTATAAACATCAGTAGAAACTCTTCTCGCCGTGTTCGTTTTTCTACCTCGTCTCCTGTGTTGTGTCCCACTTCACCAACTTCTCCTTGCATTACGCCTCGTCTCCGCAGGGACAGGGACGATTTCAATGCTTTCCTTGAGGCACAGAGTGCATAACAATGCTCGATTTTATCATCCTGAGTTCTACCTTATTGTTGATCTGGAATATGAAAATAATACATACAGTTTACATGTAATCTTGATCTCTGTGGCGTGAGCCGTGAGGTATAAATAATAAACCGTGATCTCTGTGAACTTCACCACCATGTTCTCCCGTCGCAAACACACTGCGTGCTTGATCATTGATCTATAAGAAACCTCATATTCAATCGAAAAACGGGTTTCTATTCACTGCTATGCTTCCTACTGCTTCAATATTAACAGAGGGGGTGCAAGCGATTACTATAATTATTCGAGCTCGACTGCCCATTGAAGCTACTGCTCTTCTGTACTACTAATTCCGACGAAGATGATCCTAGAGGCCTTCAATCAGTGGTACGTTGTATTGAATCATCACCCTCACATGCATCTACATCTAGTATATGAATGACTATATGATGACGATCTTCATTCATGTTTCGATGCTATGTGCTTCTGCAAAACTACGGTTGCATACAACTTGTCTCTTAATTTACGAAATTTAAAATACATATATATATGCATGATTCTTTTTCAAGTACTAAAACATACTTATGTAATGGTATTGTATTGTCTTCATGTATACCAATACATGTAAAAAACATAAAAAATAAAACATCTTATATCCATATCCACAGGGTTCGGGGAGTTAAGGGCAGATCGACCACAGACAAGTCTATCCGCTACAGCTACACTCATGGTGGGCGTACATCGAAGAGTACATATGTATGACGGTCCTCCAAAGCAAGAACTCATTCAGACAATCTTACTATTCAAGAGTTATTTGAACATGTACGGACGACGTCCAGAATTGGAGCGCTACATATCGGACATTTCCCGCTACTCCAATGCAGCTCATGAGCACAGTTGAAGCAGGTGCACATGTGCCCACACCTGAAAAATAAATATACTTAGTTAAATATTGAGGAGCTATAACTTTGTTTACGATTTTTTTTTTTTGAAGGAAATGAAAATCGTAACTTGGTACCTGTAGAGGAGAGAATCAACTTGCATTTTGCAGCAAACGCAACATATTCCTCCGGTACTGCAACTGGTAGGACTGGTGGCCTTTTTCGTTGCATTTCGTTGTCCGTTCTTTGCTTCCAAATACCCTCCGTGCAGAGCTGTTTGAACTTCCTTCTTGATGGATTGTTGTAAGTTGATCTGCACATCCACGCAACATTTAATCGACTTTCTCAGTTCAGACATCTCTTGATGTAGTTGCTCCATATGCCCTCTCAAATCGTATATGAGTTCCATATCCTGTTTTCCCGAAAGTCACATGACATTCAGTTTCTATTCATTGATGGCAAGAAATAGAATCATATATATGTGTGTGTTGGCTTACAATTGCAGAAGAATGAACACTCTCGGGTCGACGACTGCTGTTTTGAGAGAAATTATTTGGAGACTGCTGTGTAGAAGGAGAAGCGATCTGATGATGGTAGGAATAATCGATCGATTCTTGATTCCGGGGCCATGAAGAAGTTCTTGTGATTCGATCCGTGTAGTCATCAGACTCATCATTATTATACAGTTGCCCCGCTGATCTCTCGTTAGCTTCGTATTCATCGAAGGTAATGTCATTGTAATCTATCCTTTTATACTGTTCATCCGATGCTCCTACTTGTACACACAACCTAATCTCACGTTTTTCCTTTACTTGTGTCTCGTCAGTCTTCAGAATCTGTCGTCCTTGAGCGCGAGATGTCATCATCTGATCGATTTTGTCTCTCATGCTACTTGACAGAAAGGTAGAGACGCTTCTTCTGCAAATGTACATGTTCTTCAGGGCCTGAAAGTAAGTTTATCACAAAAAGAGATGATTAAAAAACGCGCGCGTACCTTCCAAGGAGCACGCGAATTTCTTCGTTGTCTAAGAAGGGATCGAGCATCTCCTGATATCTCTCTTGTCTTAGACCTTCCCAATCGCTACGAGGGCGAGCCACTTGTTCTATCCACTCTCTGTGGCTTCCTTCTTGCTCCTGATCATGCCGGTTATCGTACTGAAGCCCATCCCATTCAACATCTGGATTAGAAACATTATCACTCACCCAGCACATACTGTTGGTATCTACTAAATCTTGGGTCGGCTCGCCTTTGTGGTAACTCGGCAGTTCTTCGGAGTTGTTAACAGTAAGCTGATGATTATTAGTGTTCTCTTCCTCTTTGTTTTGTATCCCGGTGGTTTCGATAGTCTGGGTCGAGAATTCCTCTGCAGGATCGATTTCTGCAGATTTAGCTAGCTGTTTATGGTTCTTGTTTTCCCAGTTGGCGTCTTTCCTAATTAATGTCGAAAACGGGTTCGCTTCATGACCGATTGCTTCATAACTATGACACAGCCGACCATTCGCTTCGGTGTCTTCTTTTACTTCATTAGAACCCTGTCCGACATCATCGTGTTTTTGTTTAGATGATGCAGGGACTTCTGACTCGTGGGTTTTATCGGTCTTTATTTCAGGACACCTCTCCAAGTCTGTGACTTCATTTTGCGACGTGCCAGTATTATCCACCAGCTCTTTGTGGCCACTCTCTGCAGAGCCACCCGAACCCTCTTGGGCGCTCTTGGGTTTTGCTCTTTCCCTGATCGAATAGGTTGAAACAGGGCGAATTAATCGAAGGAAATAAGTAAACATGTCGAGCACAAACAAAACCATGGACACTGTGAGAGATATGGAACCTGATATGCATAACACCAGGATGTCGAATAGTCTTATGATGCGTGTGAGTTGAATGGACATTCGAATGACGATGATCATGTTTAGCTTCCATGCCAGGACGAAGGAATCTGAACCGAAGCAGGGCCTTCTCGTATGTGTATAAAAAAGAGGATCATGAGAAATAATGGAAGCGTAACAAACAAAAAGAAATAGTAACATCAATCGATGTACGTACCTTGATGCGGCCTCGATGAGAGAATTTGGAAACAGGTTTACGCGCAACAATCCATTCAAGTTCCTTGTGCCTGTCTCGGTAAATCTGCACGAGGAGATCGTTAAACGCCTGCCTTCCCCTAATGCATGGGGAAGTATTTACGACAGGGAAAGGACAGCGCTGCTGATCTGATTGAGACGACGAGGATGGTGGTAAGATTCTGGAAGAACGCGAGGAGGACTCGCTTACAACATCATTGACCGTCAACCTCTTGATGATGTCAGCAACCCTAATCTTCTCGATTTCCATGGCACTAGAATCCCTGCTACGAGAACAAGGCATGCCACCAAAGGCAGTTCTGTCAGGTTCCCAATCCCCCAGAAGCGAGTCGACATCCTCGCACAGGGAAGGGGGAGGGGATGGAGTCGGGGTACAAGGAGGATCGACACCTGGCAAAACGATATTGTCCGTCTGGACAATTGTGTTTGTGCTCGAGGCATTACTGCCTCGCTTGGCCTCGAAGCCTCTCCATTTCTCGACCAGGGACGAAACGTGATCACCACCACCCGAATTATTCGAGTCCTCCACCGAGCTCCCTGCACCCTCCACTGAGAAAACCATTTCACGAGCTTTCGCCCATTTGTCGGATTTAGGTTTGTCGTTGTTATTAGGGTTGTTGTTGTTGTTGTTGTCACATTCGTCTTCGGTGGGGGCTTGCCATTGAGGGCGGTGAACCCATAAGTCGGTGATGTCGATGTGGCTGCGATTGAGACAGGACTCGCGGCGGGCGTGGACGAAAGGAGATGACGTGGCGATTTCCACCTGGGACGAGGCCATTAGATCGTAATGGCGTTGATATGACTACAAAACACCGGAGAAACTACAGGGTATTATTGATGATGAAGATGATGAATATAATTTGGAAGAAGGGAAGTTGGTTAGGAATGGAAATGTGAGGGTTGAGTTGATGCGAGTCAATGAATTTGTGGGCAACCATTGAGTATAATTAGGGCCAACAAACAAGCATTTCCCTTTTTTTCACTTACTATATTTAGTAAGGATCACTATATGTTTAGTATGTGGTTACATAATTACATGCATGAGGCTTGTTTTCTTAAAGTTGATTAGGGAAAATCTTTCATTTGTGGCTGTGGCTGTGGTTACATGAGGCTTGCATGCATGACAAAGAGGTGAATTGAAACAGAGGAATAATCTTTCATTTGTGAGAACTAAATTAAGAAAAAGAGATTACATTTACTATGGGTCATTATACTTATAATAAAGTAAAGTTATGTTATGTATAGTCGAATTCATAAATATTAATCGCTCTATTCGAAACTTATAGTTATACTTCTTTTATAATAAAAAAAAAGTATGAATATAGATTTGAAACAAACTTAGAGTGACACTTCCTTTATAATTACAAAAGGAAGTTTGACTACAGATTTAAGAAGAAGAGAATATTTCGGTCATTTTATTTTATTTTATTATTTTAATATTTTAAAATTAAATTCAATTTAAAGTTGAATTTTTTTCAAACTTATTAAGTTCAGGCCTATTAGATTTTTAGTTAAGTTAAAAAAAATGGCTGTAAATGTTAATTTTGTTGGAGAGGGAGTATTATTTATTTTAAAAAGAAAATAAAAATGGAGAGGTTAATAACTGTGATATTGTGTGACGTTTTATACAAAAAGTCGTGGTTTGTGGTGTTAGATAGTGTTCGGGAAAACGATTATTAGGTGAGAGACTTGATAGAAAGAAACTGTACGACACACACAGGGAGAGAGAAGGCAGTGAATTGCGGTCTAAGTGGAAGGGGTGAAATCGAAAATTTGCCGAAGAAGAATGCCGATTAGCGCGACGGCTGTGGGAGCCTTTCTGGGATTGTGGACCCAGATGTACTCCAACAGTCTCCGGAAACTTCCTTACATGCGACGTAAGCAAATCCGCCGCCTCGCCTCGCCGCGCCGCCCCGCCCTAATTTCAATTTTCTCTCTCTTTTCTTATTTGAATTTTAAAATTGATTTTCAGATCCATGGGAGCACGTATTGGGAATGGGTTTGGGTGCGGTTTTCGCTAACCAGGTGGTGAAGTGGGACGTCAAATCTCAGGAAGACCTCGACAAGCTCCTCATCAAGGCTAAGGAAGCCAACGAACGACGCTACTTCGGTAACGAAAAAACCCTACCTTTATTTCCTTATTGATTTTTGGAATGACGAAAAAACCCTACCTCGTCAAGGCTAACGATGATGGGATGAGTAATGATTACTAGGAGTATTATTAATTGCAGTTTTTCCCAAATACCGTTAAAGAAAATATGTGAATTCATTAATTTGAAACCCAAATTTCACATTTTAAGGTAACTCTGTTTACAAATAGTACATATTGCCCCCATCATCTCATGTTCTTTTATCGCACGGTGGTTCGACAAAGTATTCATTGGTGAAAATCTCCCCCATATTAGTTTCGATTTTTGTCGTGTCATTGTTCGAGTCAAAATAGAAACATAATACACCTCCAGTTTTGGCCTTTTTGTTTATGTTTTCTTTCTGATTGTAAAGAAATGATGTGCCAAGAAAATGATTGGGGAGGAAATGTGAGATGAAAGTAAATGGTTATATCATGTCGTTGTTCGGATATTAGTGTACATATTCAATTATACTAGTGGAAGTGATCGTTATCATCCACATTTTGCTTTCATGCTTAAGGTGATGATGCAGACGTTATGCTTTACATTGTTGAATCAATTTTGATTTCGTTGAGGAAACAGTAATTTTGTTGTGAATATTACTTTCAAGAACTTTATGGCTTAATTATGGAACCGTTGGTTTGGGAAAAGCCAGATCAGCCTAGGGTAATGGTCATCATTTGACATTTATTGGATTTAACTTTGAGGCCTATGTTATAAAGGTGACACTAATAGCAGTTTCATCGGGAAACCAGATATATTGTGATAATTACATAACCTCTGATAGATGTGAATATGTGATGTAAATCTAGGTAAACCATCGTTATCCCTACCACATATTGTCGACCAAAAATCTCAAGATTTTGATGAAGTTTGATATGTCTTGTTTGATTAATTCTTTGTATGACTTTGCTATGATAGTTTTCTATATACTGTGTTCCCATTCGAATTTTTTTACATGCACTTTTTGTGTGCCTACTTTTGTTAGATCTTGTGTAATAAATTATTATTATAATTTTTATGGATTTTATGATTGCAGATGATGATGAAGACTGAAAGACATGGTTATGGTTGAAGCAATTTTCCTGTTGAAATTCACTTGTGAGAAATTGTGTCAGCTTATGATTTGATGAATAAATATTTGTTTCTGTAATCTGTACTGCGTTTTTTGTAACTCAAGGTGTACTTGCACTGGGCTTATCCAAAGTGTTCTTTGTTGTTACACTTTATTTCTCTTGATTCATGAATAAAGTCGAGAAAGTTGTGGAAGAAGACATGACTGAGATGAGGCTGTAACATGATTGTGTTTTCTAAATTCTAATAGTATGAGTTTTTTTGTGTGGTTTAAAAAGAAATTGTCATTCCACATGAAACTTTTACTCTTTTAGCCAAACATAGAATCATATACACATTTGTTCTTTAAATTAATCAGAGCTTTCACAGGATTGAAAATGTTAAAAAATGCAATTACTCATTTAATCAGATGTTAGATGCAAATAATGTAAAAACCACTCTGTGTTATATCCTGAGTTCTTGTCTTCTTGTTGTTCTGCATACACTTGACTTTGGTTTAGGGAGATGAGAGATTTTGAAAACTGCCATCTAACTACACAAGTGCAGACTCTGAACTCGGTTTCTCATAGTGAACCGTATCCCTGAGCACATGCACCAATAGATGACATGCCTGTCGAGAAGATGGCCTTTCGGCCGGTGCAGTTTTTGTGCAGCGCATTGCTATTTCAAGTACTTGGAACAGGGAAGTTTCTTCATTGGGCAGCATCGGCTTTAACACTGGATCAACTACTGCCTCGTCCTCACCAGGTACTCCTTCCATACGAGACTCTACCCATCTCACCATATCCATGCTGCCAAACCTCCTATCTGTTGGCATCCTCCCTGTCACCAGCTCCATCAGCACAATACCCATGCTGTACACATCACTTTTCTCTGTTGCCCTCATGGAATATGCATACTCTGCAAAATCAACATCAACAGCATTTTTTTTGTTTCTTAGAGCACAAATCAAACCGGCATTGACTAGTTTAGTTTTATCGGATATACTTACCTGGAGCAATGTAGCCGTAGGAACCTGCAAAGCACGAGTTAGACTCCGTATTCAGAGAGGAACCGTCGTAGTTATTGGTGAGAGGTTTCGCCAGTCCGAAATCTCCCAAATGAGCCTCCATGTTCGCATCAAGCAACACATTGCTCGACTTGATGTCCCTGTGAAGAATCTTGGGTACGCAATCGTGATGGAGATACTCCAATCCCTGAGCCAATCCCACTGCTATCTTCAGCCTCGCCTCCCAGTCGAGGATCCTCTTCTTCTTCCCGTTGGTCAGCTGCTCGTTGTACAACCAGTCCCACACACTTCCGTTCTCCATGTACTCGTAGATCAACAGATTCGACCCAGCCTTTCTGTTGCTACAGTACCCCAGCAACCTGACCAGATGCCTGTGCCTCGTTCTCCCGAGCGTTTTCACTTCTCGTGCGAAGCTCTTATCCATCAGCAGATCATCTTTCCTCGTCCCTATACTCTTGATGGCAACCGTTTCTCCGCTGAACAGTTCAGCCTTGTAGATTGTTCCAGAACCCCCCGACCCGATTACAAACTCGTCGCTCAGATTATGTGTTGCCTCCATGATGTCTACCCATCTGTAATCGTACTTGCCGGCTGCATTATCGAACAAGGGCCGCTTTTGGGCTCTGGAAGAAGAACTCGAGGAATAAGCAGACGAATCCACCTCGCTGCCTTCTCGCCTGTGTTTGAAAAACAAGGCAGCCCCAAGGATCAACAAGATAACCGCAACCGTCGTTGATATTGCTGAGATTATCACCACGGAAGATTCAGTAAGCCCGGACCTCCCAATATTTTTGGATTTTATTTCTGTACAATTCTGAAGAGGACCTCCACAGAGATTGAGATTTCGTTCAAATGCAGAGGCGGGCCAGCGCGCGTATCGCCCGTCGAGTTTCCCTCCGAGGCGATTGGAAGAGAGGTTCAATCTTACCAAGCTGCTCATCTCGTCGACTTGAGGAGGGACTTCTCCGGCTAGTTCATTGTGGGATAGGTCGAGCGCCTCGAGCTTGGATAGCGTGCTGATTGAAGGCGGGATCGGACCGGTGAGGTTATTGTAGCTGAAATCCAGGATGCTTTGTAAATTCTGGAGCTGTCCAATCTCAGACGGAATCTCTCCGCTGAAGCCGTTTCGTGAAAGCCGGAGTTCATATAGCTTGCTCAATTGCCCAATGGCGGGAGGAACTGAGCCGGAGAGTCGATTGCTGTCAAGGTTGAGAACGTTGAGAGATTTGAGTTGGCCGACTTCAGGAGGAAGGGTGCCGTTAAGGGAGTTTCCACCGAGAGACAGAACTAGCAGATTCGAACAATTGAATAGTTCTCGAGGAATAGAGCCGGATAGCTGATTGGACGAGAGTTTTAGCTCGCCCAAGAGAGGAAGATGGCCGATCCAAAAGGGCACCGGTCCAGATAGAAGGTTGCGATCGAGATCAAGATGAGTCAGTCCCCTGCAAAGGGACAGTTGACCAGGTATCTGCCCTGTTAGTAAATTGCCCGAGAGATCCAACAGCGATAGCTGCTGTAGTAATCCAAGCGTCCAGGGGATTTGTCCCGTGAATAGGTTGTTCCCAAGCCTCAACCTCTCGAGGAAAGGCGAGTTCCCGATCTCATTAGGTATTTCTTGATCGAACGCGTTGTTCGTAACATCGAACGAGAGAAGATTGCGAGACATGCAAAGCGGAGCAATGCTGCCGTTGAGTTTGTTATGAGACAGATTGACTCTCGTCAAGTTGGAAAGACCGGTGAGCTCATCAGGCAGGTTGCCTTGGAGAGAGTTGTTGTAAAGCAAGAGCTGTTCGAGTGCCTGAAGATTCCCGAGAGAGGCGGGAACGATGCCGGAGAGCTGGTTGTCTGCCAAGTCAAGTATGGTGAGCAGATGGCAGTTTCCCAAACCGGACGGAATCTCTCCGGAGAGATCGTTCTGTCTGAGATGAAGGAAAGACAGCTGCTTTAGCCTTCCGATGGTGATAGGGATCTGCCCGGTGAATTGATTCCCGAAGAAATCAACCATTTGAAGGCTTGAGCAGTTCCCAATCTCTAAAGGGATCTCTCCGGAAAGCTGATTGTCGTAAAGAAACAGAATCTGAAGGCTCCCGAGCATCCCGATCTCCTCTGGCAGTTTTCCTTTTAAACCGTTTTGGTACAGTGCAAGAGTTTGCAGGTTCGTTAGGTTTGCGATGGAGGGAGATATCGAACCCGAGAGGCTGTTGTTGTTGAGCACGAGGTCAGTCAGCTGAAGCATCGTGTAAACCTCGGAAGGTATCGATCCATTGAGGGTATTATTGGAAAGATCGAGTTGCTCGAGCGAACTGCAGTCTCCCAACTCCCTCGGTATCTCTCCGTCGAGCTGATTCTGGGCCAGCATCAGTCGAGTCAAACTCGTGGCGTTGGAGCATATGGTTCTCGGGATGGGGCCCGTTAGATTGTTGCTCGAGAGGACTAGGTACTCCAGCTGGCCCATGCTTCCCAGATCTCCCGGAATCTCTCCGGTGAGCATGTTGCCGGACAAGTCGAGATTCTGAAGATTAGTCAGGCTAGACAAGGACTTGGGTACGGGCCCACTGAGCCGGTTGCCTTGGAGATTCAAGTACTGGAGCTCGGTCATGTTTTCGAAAAGACCGATCGGAATCTCCCCGGACAGAGTATTATTCGCGAGATTCAGTAACTGGAGAGACTTGAGAGCTCGTAGCTCCTCCGGGAGGGACCCGTTGAGGCGGTTGAGGCCGGCGGCGAATACTAGGAGTCGGGAGCAGTTTCCGAGCTGGGCCGGGATTGGGCCCGACAGTGTGTTGTCCTGTAAAATGAGGTTCTGGAGGTGGGCCAGCCGGCCCAGCTCCGGGGGGATTGGGCCGGAGAGGCTGCAGGAGGCCAGCCCGAGAACGGTTAAGTTGGGAAGACTGGAAAGGGAAGGCGGGATGTTTCCGGTGAGTGGATTGTCTCCGATTCTGAGGATTTGAAGACTCGTAAGGGAGCTGAGGTGAGAAGGGATGGGGCCGGAGAGTTGGTTGGAGAAGAGGAGGAGAGTTTGGAGGGAGGTGAGTTGGGAGAGGGCAGGTGGGATGGGGCCGGAGAGGCGGTTGGAGGAGAGGTCGAGGTGGAGCAGATGGTTTCGGAAGTGGGCGATGGACGGTGGGATGGGGCCCGCGAGCGATGAGTTGGCGAGGATGATGCCGGTGATGATGGAGGAGTTTTGATCGCAGGAGATGCCTGTCCATGTGCAGAAATCTGGGTTTAGGCGAGGGGACCAGTCTCGGAGAAGTGGGGTTGGGGAGGAGAAAGAGGTTTTGATCTCCATGAGAAGGTTGATGGTGGTGATGGCGTTTGATGTGAAAGGAGTGTGTATAAGCGTGAGTGCAAGAACAAATCTAATCATAAACAACACCGTCGACATTGCAGAGGAAGAGGAAGAGAGTGGTGCTAGTATTACTACTTACTAGTGCTTAGGAGAAGTTTAGTATATAGTAGAGAGAAAGAAACAAAGGTCAACGGGGGGTTTCTTGAAAGAGTAAATGAGTTGTGTGGTCCAATTAATGAAGTTGCATGGTTGTGGATGATGATGTTGTTGTTGTTGATGATGTTCTCGATGAGAGTGCAACTCCTCCTCCTCCGTCTCCATAATCAATTTCGGACATTAATGGCAGCTTGAAACTTGCAGAGGTGGTTTCTTGATTTGAAATAAATAAATGGGAATTGGCCTAAACGGAAATGGTAATGAATTTAGGGGTGCCAAATAGAAATTTAATGACAAGTGTCTGTCATAATAAATACAGTATACTGTACTATATTTGAGATGATTTGTTGAGGGAAATATGTGTGTTGTAGTGGTTTGAATTGAGTCGGAGTTGGTGAGGTACGACTACTCAATCACTCAAGCTGAGCAGTTGGTCACACTTTTTTTTTTGTCAATTAATTGTATTTGTTGTTATTACTTCCTCCACCAAGAGAATTTTGTATTCCTACAAAAGAAAATTATATTTGACAGTGAAAATTTAAAGTATTTCAATAAGCTCATTTTTTGGTTGATACATTAAAAAAAATGTGCAACAAAAGTCATGATAATTATATACGGAGTATATATACTCTTTGAAATTGTCTCATTTATTATTAGTTTTAGGTATCTTTTTAAATTCATTTTTTTAATTAAATAAATAATTACAATCACATAAATTATGATACTCCATTATTGTAATTACACAATTACATTACTAACAATTTTCTTAATCTGCATAAGAAATAAGACGATGGAACACAGTGAGGGGAGTAGTATATTTTAGATGAGGCAAATATCTTAACAGAATGGCAGCACCAAACCAATAAAAGTAGTGTTTAGTAGGAGTAGTATACAATTATTAATGGGGTGTGATTGGTTCATAAAGAGTAAGTTGGCTGATTCCACCTTTCGCCTTACCAAGGGAGGATACCAAATCCGGTGTGGTGGGCCGATCTGTTTACTTTCCTACCTTAGTAGGAGGAGAAGTAGGTTTAGAATTTTGGATTGGGTTCCCTACAATTATGAATCAAAGTTTTTCGATTTTGTTTATAATCAATACATGGTCACAGATTAATCGAATACTTGATCACACGTTGGTTCGCGTTTATACCGAACTCGTGCATGCCTTGTACTTGTATATAAAGTGCATATATTCAAACTACTCCATAATTGTGACTCCACCAAAAAAATTGTGGTTCACTTAATCAACCACAAATTATTGTTATTATTATTGAATATTTAAACACAAAAGGCTATGCCCCGGCTTACCCTACAAGTTAAAAACAAGACACCAATTCTATTTTTGTTTAGTATTCCGGACAAACTAATTGCTGTTTTTGTTATGCTCTCGGTTAGTTCCTTGTATACTCACCAATAATTGGCCTATTCGAAAATGACCAATGTGCCCCTAATAAACTTATTGATTTCATCTAGATCAATGTTTATAATAATATTATTGTCACCATCTTGTATGTCAAATATAATGTACATCTTCACACTATATATATTTAGTACCCCTACTACATTATGAGTGTGTTCTAAACTATTCCTAGCTTTTGCCTGCATTACTTCTCTCTTTGTTGGATAACAAAATTTTCAACATCAATCAACCACAAGTAGCAGTAGGATTGCTATTAAAATTATTATTTAATTATATATTATTTCTATTTCATATCAATGATTGCATGTCATTTGTAAATTACAAAAGTAACATGATCATTGATTTGAGACGGAATGATTATATATATCTTATATATTAACTTATAGTAGTACTTTTTAAGATGTAAAACATTGGTTAGAGTTAACCTATTTGACTTTAATTCAAACTTAGCAAAAATTGTGTGTATGAAATGTTTTGGGTAAAACATTGTTGTTAATTCAAAAAGAGCTAATAATTAACAAAATTAGAATATTTAAACTAAAGCAGTAGTTACCTCACAGTTTTACAGACGTAGATTTTGTGTACTCTGACGTGCAACTTCATGTAATAATTAAAACACATGAAATTAGTACATTACAATCCATGAGAGTAGTTGCCAAAGTTACAAGTACGTGTACTTGGAATATTAATGTGATGTGAGCTCTATAATTAAAGGGGTACAATTTTTTATTTTTATTTTGAGAAAACAACAAATAATGAATGGCTTGTTTACGCGATTCAATACACTTCACTGTCTATGCTATGCGATAAAAAGTACTACATGCATACTATTAATTAATCGGTCATCCGAGGAATGCTCCAAGAAATTTGATCATCACAATCCATAGAAGACGACGAGATGCTCCAAGTATCATGATACACCGGGGGAGCACCCATTACTAACGAATCTAGAAGATGATCGTCGTCAAAATCAAACGCATTCTCGACATCCCCCTCTGCCTCGATCCGCTGTTCTCCATCGCCCGATGAGTCAAACATGAACTCATGGTCAACATCGTTGTTAATCAGAAGTTGTGATTCCTGGTCAAACGGCGGCATCATCGGTGAACCCCAACTATAATTCGGCATGTGACTTATCGACTGTTGCATGATATTCGACGGATGAAAAACGGCGGCATCAGTCTGATGATCCTCCGAAGACGGGTTTTGATTATTAATCATACTTACGATGTTGTTGGGAATTGTGGTGGTGTTGGTCGATGATGATGTCATCTTATCGACGGTGAACAAACTAGTCTCGTGATTACTCCTAGAGGTCGACGAAGAAAACGATGAAGAGGAGAGGAGATTGTGTGTGTTTGGATCCAATCCTTGAGCAATGAGTTTTTTCCTTATGCAAGAATTCCAAAAGTTCTTGACCTCGTTGTCGGTCCTTCCGGGAAGGTGCTTGGCTATTTGGGCCCACCGGTTGCCTAATATTCGGTGCACATCTATGATCGTCCGCTCCTCCACTTCCGTAAACGAACCCCTCTTCAGGTCCGGCCTCAGATAATTTATCCATCTCAATCGACAACTCTTCCCGCACCTCTGCAAGCCTACACGCGCGTTCTTATATTATGTGTATATATGAATTAGTTATAACTTATAATAATACGTTCACTCGTTAATTACCTGCGAGTCGAGGAACGGAACTCCAGCAGCCGTGGCCGTGAGTGGTGATCTGTCTGATGAGCTTATCGTCTTCTTCCGGGGACCAAAGTCCTCTCTTTACTTTCTGTTTGCTGCAGCAGCGGTGCCCCATCGATCGAGCTAATTACTTACTATAAGCTCTAAGTAGCTATATATATTAATTATAATTTGGTATCTTCATGTAATAATAGTAATTGAGCAAAAACACAATACATAATTAGTCAAATAAAAAGATATGTAGCAAAGTTTGTTTAATTGTTGATGTTATTGGTGAAGTGTACGAAATTGTATAATTTATTATTATAATATTTATATGTAAGCTTCATTGCCAAGCTTTATATGTATTTAATTAAATACTGTAATGTGTTATGCATGTTGAGCTGTGGAGACGAATTTATCGTCAAGATTATAAAGATTTTACGACAGCATTTCACATGCTGGTTAGTTTGAGTGATCGGGTCGACGTTAACCGGCCTCTCCAAGATGTGATCGAATTGATCGAACTACGCATAAACTTGTGTGTTATTTTGGATCATTTTAAGAAAGTTGAATTTGTGGATGGAATCTGAACAAACCTAGATCAGAGTGGCATATATCAGATATGTCATATTCAAATATATTTACACTCTTATTTATTTATATTGTTAATGTTTGTGTGTGATGTGTAAAAACAGTTTTCTTGTGGCTATTGATTATTAATTATATTTATCCACACACATATATGTGCAGTTTTGTGTAACAAGTTTTCAAATATATATTGTACTTTCGTGTGCGTCTCCTAGTCCCTAGACCCACCTAAGTAGAATTTGAACAAATTTCACAATGTTTAATATTATAAACTCTTGATCATAACCGAAGTGTGTGCATTTTAGCTTGGCCAATAATTTATAAATTATACATTTTTTTATAGCAATTTTCTATTACAATAGTTAAATTATTGTATGCAAATTCTCTTAATTGGAAAAGTTTTTCTTAATTCTTCCAATTAGACTATGACCAAACTCTTGAAATATAATTCAAAATTGCTTGAAAGTGAAGCTGAAGGCGTTTGTGAGCGATGACTAAATTAGTAAAATCCAAGTGTAACCGTACACTAGTCCCAAATCTCTATGAAAACGTTGGTCCCAAATCTAAGTTCAACTCGACTCGTTTGATACTCATAATATACTCTAATAGATTCATTAGCCTAATTACAAATTACAGTACAATTTATTATTATTATGCTGACGAAACTGAAAGCCACTCTTTGGGTTAGACGAACACTTTCCAATTACTCTAATCACCATCTTCATCATCATCATCCATGGAGTCGTGCCTACAGATCCAACTTCAATACGTG
>JACOMQ010002790.1:0-22882 GCA_014843705.1 Euphrasia arctica
CGTGCCGGGTGCTCGCGGCGCGATCCGGGGGCTCGGCAATCGTCCCACTGCATGCGGGTCGCTGGTCGCCTTGGCTTCGTGCTGGGCCGCGTTCCGGGACCATTTGACCCGTCGTCCCGTATGTCGGTTTATTGTCGCCCGTTGCAGTAGGTCGGGATCCGGGCACGGTATGCGTGGGTATTGTCTGGTTCTTGTGATGGCGAGTTGGCGTGTGAGTCCACGCCATCAGTCGGTGGGGGACCTGGTCGTCGGCACCCGTGCAGGATGCTCGAGCGGGATCCGGGGCACATTCACGGGGCTCGGTGCCCGGGATAAGATCTTGGGAGCCTGCGTTTGGTACCCGGGGTATGGTCCCGAATCCCTTCAGTTCATGTTGTCTGGCCCCGGGCCTGGTAGAAGCCTAATCTGAGTCTCCTTCTCTGGCGTCGGGTGTTCCTGACAAGTGGGCCCATGCCACGTGTCGATGGGGGATTTTTATGGCTCAACAATCATTACTAAAATTTATATCAATTTCTCAACTAAATAACTCTGCAATTTATATCAATGACACACCTAAGAGCATCTCCAATGGTGTACCTAAACATAGGTACAATTCATGTGACACATCAGAAAAATTTGTACTTTTATCAATTTGTACCTCACAATACCAATGGGGTGAGGTACAATTATTCACTTTTATCCATGTGGGACCCACCAAATAAGACACAAACTCAATTTGTACCTAGTATCTAATATTTGATACTCTAAAATTCTCTCTCCTATTTGTACACAAGTCCCCAATGGTATACCTAGGTACAATTCCATGCCATGTAGGAATTGTACCTACCATTGGAGATGCTCTAACTAATTTGAACTAATATAATACCCTCCAATCATTTTTATACAGTATGTGTTTTGTTATTTTGTACACATTAATAAACTAAAATAAATTATATTTTACTCTTATTTAATGGATCACTTACATTGAAATTTTAAAGCAAGTCGAATACAGTAAAACCTCTATAAATTAATACTCGATAAATTAATAATCTCTCTAAAATAATAAAATTTTCAGTTTCGCTTTTGTAAAAAAATGAGCGAATTCGATAAGATAATATAATAATATTTTTTTGAAAAAACTCTTTATGAGTATGAGGTCTTATCAAAATTTTAAATTAATAATTTGTAAATATTACAATTATAAATATTAGTTCTCATCCATACTCTCAAAGTTGGTTACTCGTGTGATCTATTTAGATTGTTTGATAACTTTTTAATTTTTGTAATATTTTTAGTGCATGATGGTCTTTTTTATATTCACATATAATTTTATGTATTTGGTTATTTATAGATGATTTTGTGATGTATTTTAGATGATGAGAAAACATAATTTGGTATTATAAATTAATTTATATTTATAAATATAATAGTTAACGTTATACATTAAATCTATAATAATATACATGAATATATTAATTAGTTTGAATAAAGTTGATACATGAATTTTAATCCAATTATTTTAAATAAATATATTTAAATTTATTAAATTTGAAAATTCTCTCTTTTAATTAATAAAATATTTCCTAGGGTATTAATTTATAGAAGTTTTACTGTATATATTTGTTGCTAAGATTCTTATGGGTTCTACTCGTGAATTAATGCCATCTTTGTGGCCAGCCGGAAATTGCTCTGATAACATGTCAATGTTGGGTCAGTAACACCTTAAAAGACCTTTTAAGGTATTAAGATTGTCCAACTTATATGTGATTCAAGATTCTTTATATGGGATATTCTAACATTCTCCTCAATAATTTTGAAAATTATCAAAAAAAAACGTTATTTTTTTTCTTTCCATTTTACAAGCATATGAATAGTTTTTAGTTTAGAAAATCATATTTTTTAAATCACATTGTAAAAAAAACATGTTGACTATGCCAGTTGTGTACTTAAATTTTTCTCTCGATATACTATAACCATTTAAAGAAAATTACTAATAATAATATATTGAATTAAACTATAACCAAATTACCAAACATAATGAAAATTGAATTCTTAAATAGTTTTTATTAATAAAGCAATCAAATTTTAAAAAATAAAAATAACAATGACATGGAGAATTTCACGTTTGTTAGTTGACGTCCAGATTGAAACAACGCATTGGCCGCTTGAAGAGTTATAGCTGTCCAGCGAAAACACTATGTATTAGCTTTCTAAATATATTCAAAATTTCTGTGATTTTAGGACACAAATTCAACACACAAAATTTACAGAGAGATAGTACAACACAAAAATACACCCACTCTCTCTCTCTCTCTCTCATAATATAGTCGTCACAATTTTTTTTTTAGTGTTTCATACATATCCTAAAAAAATATATTTTAACTTTTTATTTAAAAATTATATTCACAATCACTTTGCTTTTTTAATTTAAAAAAAAATATTACCCTTCAAAATTTAATTAAAAAAAATCAAACATTAACTTTTTTTAATTTTCTATCCTTTTTAATTTTCTATCCAGCAAACATGATAGACAGATATTTTTGGGCAATAGATTAAAAAATGTAATTTTTTTACTTTTTGAATAAAAATTAAGGAGAAAAATGATTTTTTTTTGTTTAAAAATAAATTAATTGTAAGTAAAATTTAAATAGTAAATTAAATAAGTAATTATATTTTAAAGTAAAAAAAGTAAAATGTTTATTTATTTAGGTAGAGTACGTCAACTATAACACTCCAAACACGAATCTATTATACAATCCAGCAAGTTTTTCAAATCCACCAAGTGCCTAGATGTCTTGCCGTAAGAAAATAAGAAAATAAGTGTGTACAGTGAGTTCCACAAATATTATTATAAAAGTTAATATTATATTTTATTATTTAAAGAAATGCACCACTTGCAATCTCCAAAATAAAATATGTACAACTTTCAATCGGACGGAAGGAGTACAATAATTTCATAACTTCTGTCGGAAGGTAATAACAATAAAAAGAGATGAATCAATGAAATCAGTATTGCCAAGGGATCTATTGATTCCAACAATTCCCTTAATTATCTTGAGGGTGAAGGACAGGAAGACGGACCTACACCAGCCGACATTTGGGATGCCCTAATAGTGACATTAACACAGCAAGCTAAGGACTCTAAAAGAGGCAAAACCAACTTGGGATAAGAATGCTCTAATCCAGTTTAATTGAGCTAAAAACAATAATACTTTCTCAGCAAGAGCACTCATTATAAGTGCTATTTTCGCAGAAGCACTCAAGGGATAAGTGTCACCTTTGTCAGAAGCACTCAACCACTATATGTGGTTCTTAATAATTTGTAATTTTATATTTGTGTCTTTACATAGTGCATTATATGGTGTGACGATGGGGCCCAAAGTGTATTGTCCGTAGTGTTTGATTTGTTCGAGTTTAGAACCTTTGTATTCTCTACATAAAGAGAAGTTTGTATCTTGTAATATTCAGACTTAATTTGGAATAGAAAAAAGTATTTCATATTATATTTTGTTTTTTCATACAATACTCTCAACATCACCGTCCTTCGCTATCAACGAATATATCAACGCACGACGCATAGCTCCCTCCGTACGCACACTCTCACTGGTATCAGAGTCAAACCACCATTCAAGGTACTATTTCTATATTCATTAAATTAATGGCATTACATAGCTAAATATTTGTTGTGAGTGGTAAGATGTTCAATGAATAACTAAATTTTAAACATGTAAAAAAAAAAAAAAAGAGTAAAAATGTCAAAAAATTTTAGTGTTTTCTTTTTCCGACACAATGTTTCGATTGCATTTTCAAGGCTAGAAAAAAAAATTGCTAAAATTTTCGTTAACCCTGATTTTTGGAGTTTTCTCCGTCTATCCCTTTTGGTTGATAGTTAAACGACTTTTGTCGTTTGTAACTGTTGCAAAAAGAATATTTATTTAAGTATTTTTTTTTTTAAAGTAAACATGTTTAAAATTGAGCTTATAATTCTAATGTCTTGCTAACCACAACAAATTGATAGCATTTAATATCCATGTCTAATTGGGATAAACAGAATTTGTAAAAAAATGCAGAACTAATAAAATATCCAAAAAAAATTGGATAAATTAAATAAATGGGTTATACGGTTATACCTTCAGTATCCCCACACAAAATTTATAAAATTGAATTTCTTGACTTAAAAGCAAGATTTGCAATTAGAACGTTAGAACAAACAATCAGGGAATTTCTGATAATACACAAACAATTAGATTATTGTCAAAAAGAGACTTAGCTCCTTTTAAAAATTATAAATTTATCCATATTGGGTTAATTCAAGTAGCATTTAAACCCTTAACCTTGTTAGGTGTAAATTCGAGTATAATGGCATAAGTAAGAGATGGCAGGTGTAGGGATTTTAAACCTTCTTTAGCCGCCTTAATTGAAACTAGTTTATGTCATGGACCAATTTATTTCGATGTGTCCCCAAATTTAACTCTCTCAATGACTGGATAGTTGAGGCTATTTTCTCGATATTTTCTTCCCCCATATTAGTCCACCATTTGTAGAAAAATTTTCTTTCCAACATGGGTATATTAAGTTTACAAGACGCAATGCAGCGATAATGTTTGGGTAGAAACAAAACAGTAAAAATACAGGATGGAACAAGAATGTTTGTGTGAAACAAAACAGAATTGTGTTGAATGTCACAAACACAAGATTAAAACATAGGGGAAAAGTCGAAACGGGCTGTAACGAAAAGATATCACCTTTTAGTAATAATTAGTCAGCAAGCTAAATGGCTGGGGGAGTTGTTGAAGACAGCGTGCCACATATAAGCTTGGGAGAGCACAGCTTCCAGCTCCAGATGGGTCCAATATTGCGTTGGAAGGTGCTGAAGAAACATCACCATCTCCTGAAACTCGAGTTTCCGTAGCTTATCTGACCACTGCACATAAATAATCAAACTTCAGTTCATGATTAACTATTTCAGTCACAGCTATCACTGCAAATATCTAAATATTAGTATTACTGATTACTTTCGGAAGGGGCCTTATGCCTTGTAAAAGAGAGGAATGTATCTCGGAAACTAGGCAAATACTCGTGTCAGAGCGTTTGTCGAGTCTTTCCATCAAATGGAGCCTATCTTTTTGTAAGGGTTTTTAGAGTTCTTAGTTTTTTCTAGTTTGCAGCTTTTAAGATTTTCTAGAATGCCCCGAAAACTATAGGGGTTAAGATGATGTTATTTTTTCTTTCCATCAGTTCCTTGCCCCGGAAAAAAGAAAAATTAAAAAGGAAAAAAAAATTAAAAAGGGAAAAAAATTAAAAAGAAAAAAAAAGGTCCAAGGAAAAAACTATTATAGGAGTACATTCCAAAAATATGCAAAAGTTTCTTACCGTTAGAAGAAAGCTGGCGAATATGTAAACGAGAAAATCTGGCAATGCATCCCCTTCAGCGAGATAAGTGTCCCACAAACGATTGACAAGATTAAACGGAATCTACAGAGCATAAATCCATTAGGTTTCTCTTTCCCAGTCAACAATAATAAAATCCTACTACCTACATCAAAATACACACTCCATACAATAATAAAACATCAAACCATGGTATATTGAGAAATGCAAGAATCCAAACCTCACGTATAAGAAGGCAATTGAACCAACGGAAAGCAAATTGAAGAAACTCAAGCCCCTCATCCTCCATGTGCCTTGAAAAAGGTTCTAATGCATTCAGGAAAAAAAATATAGTCAATTGCATAACTACAAGTACCATTAGCAACTAGCAAGTTCATAGGGTGAGTCTCTAGCGAAAAACATTATTTCCTACAATAGGCATCCAAGCAACAACCATCATCTATATGTCAAAAACGGGTCTGCCGGTTACTTATGATCGAAGACCTACGATAAGAAATCAATAGCCTATTAATTATGCATATGCTCTAGTCTTCGTCAACCTTGATTTTTAAGAAGTGACACAAATATTGTCAAAGTCACTTCTTTATGCAAATGAAACTGCTTAATTTTAAAAATTAATGAATAATGTATATAGGATATGGTAGCGCGTCAGAAATTGTATGGCTAGGTTGTATTTTGGTTGAGTTTTTTTATGATGAGTGATTTTTTAGTACACATCAAAAATCATAATTAAAGTCCTATAACAGAAAGCATGAGATTTAATAAGTGATTATTACTGTAATGTGTCAAATCTTGTCTAGTTCGTGGGTGCTGTTTGATAATTTGATTGGTAAAAATTGTTTTAATTGTGTTTTTTATTATGAGTGATTTTTAGGAAAAATAATAAAAAATAACGATTTAAACTCCTATATCAAACACGACCGATAATCAAACAATCGCCCACAAACCAGACAAGCTTTACAATTCATTTTAATTTTACAAAAAAGAATCATGATTCTAAAATCACCAAAAGTCCTACTTTTCTAAGGTCATTCGATATGAATTCTACTGTGCATGAATATGTAAAATCCCAATCAGCCAATAAGAAACTGTAAGCATGATTCAATTCGGTTCAAACATGCCGAAAACAAAGCAAGAGATGTATACAGTTGCTTTTTAGGGTGGGGTACACGAATGAGATGCACAATTTCAGATTCTTATATAAACAAAAAAAGGCAAAATTAAGGGGAAACCAGATAAACATACATACCATCAATTCTTCTAATCAATTCCTTGAGCTTAAAGACTAGTCGCTGAATTCCTGGTTGAGCAAATGTGTAATGGTCTTGCATGCCGTCGAGCAACTTTGACAGACACCAATAGCAGTCAGCTTCCACATTTGAAATCCTCTCAGGAGTAAGATCAGTCATTGACCAAGTCTCAACACTACCCTCCAAGTATTCAGATAAGAAAACAACTAAGAAAGGTGTAGCCAGGTCATTTATGCCTTGCACATAACCACTTGCGGGATGTCGTATAGCCCTGGGAATAAGGAAACGTGACCACACTGAGAAGTAGGAAGATGTGCACCATATTCTTTAAAAATGTAGGGGTGACTATTTCAAACACATTATAAGCAGGTTAGGGTTAAGATATTTTGGGTCAGAATCTGGTCAACCAGAAATCAACACGAATAATAATCGGGTCAGTTTCAGCTTGACCTAAAATGAAACATTTAGCCCTCTTTTAAATAATTAAAACATAAACTTTGCATTTCTATAATTTATTTTGTGATGATCTTAAAATTTAATGAAAATAACTCGATAAATACATGATCAAAAGTGTTAACCAAGTTTTAAAATCGTACGAGTCCTTTTCGGTAGTGTATGGGTTAGCCAAGTTTACACAGATCGTGTTCGGGTTGATGAATGTGACTCAAATGATTAAATGGGTTGTTGTGTTCAGGTTGACAGGTTTCATGTTATTACAGTGTCCCAACCCGGACTGTAAACCCAAACACGAAACGATTAAACGAATTGTCACCCCTAAATAAAACATTATTAGTATCTCCTCTCTGAAATTAGACACTTTCCTGGTATGTAAGTAAAACTAGGCTAAGAAATGAATCATCTAACCATATATAAAGTATTCGTTCAAGGGACTTTTGAACATCGGCTTGTTGAAAGAAAGAGACGTCAGGAACGGTTCTGGGGCAGTCAAGACCAATCTAACAAGTGTGCGAGAATCCATCAATAAGAAATAGCAAACATGATATGCGTATAATAAAGTCTCAACAAATTAAGTAATCAAAAAACCTGACGAAGCATGTTTATCTCTTCATCTGTGCGCTCAGTATCTCGAATATCATAATGTTGAGCAACACAATCGAGATACTCCAGCCTTTTTCTTTTCAGAATTCCCTCCCTTCTATCTGAATTAGAAGGTGCATACCCCTGTTGTTGGTTAATACTTTATGTTCACAATAATGATAGTAATAACTTATTAAACCGCATACAAAATCCCCAATTACCAAACCCTAATTCGACCTAAACCCCCAAATAGCAAACCCTAATTTGGCCCTCTTTTTAAATCCAATTTTCCCTCTTTTCAGCCCTTGGATATTACATATTTTCCCTTATCAATGGACCAATCGGATGCTCATTAGACACGCCAACTAGACGCCTCTCAGCCGTTCGATCTCCCTACACATGCACGTACGGAAGTCATCTCCTTCGCTGTAGGGTTTTAAGGTTTTGCTGTAGACTCTATAAATAGAGGTCTTGTAATCTGTAGCCGCAAGAACTCTAATGATTTTGTCAAATCAATGAAAGCTTGTTCTCAATAAATCGAATATTCCAACTTCAAATACAATTTAATATTTATTATTAAAGTTCAATATAACTAATAATGATAAGTCTAAATACATGAATTTCAATTGTCTACAATTACATGTTAAAGCAAAATAGAAGTTCTGCGATTTATGAATCATGAGAACAGTAATCTTTGTAAAAACTATTATAAGGTACATCTGCCATACCATGTCCATATGTATGGTATATCTTCTTTTCCTTCCATTTTTCACTAAAAAACATCTGGTTGATTATGTTTTGAGTTTTCTTATTATCGCCACAATTCATTGATAATATTCCATTATTTTAAGATACCTAGTCTTGAAACTTCCCCTCACCCTTCTCATCTCACACACCAAGAGAGAGGAAGCAAGAGGCGTCCTTGAAAGTTACAAGTAACTGAATTTTATGCTAGGAAAATATTATATTAGGAAATCCCCCAAAGAAAATCAGAATTCATGTGATTACATGTTGCAAATATAAATACACACATTTATTGCACGGTATTCAATAGGAAATTGAGCATACCAAGAGAAGCCGCCAAACAGTAGGACGCAAATATGGAGGCACACCACTCCATGCTAATTCACGTAGTTTTTCTGCATGATGAAAGATCATAAACTTAACACTATCACTATCCCGTACAAATCACATAATAGACCTAAGCAATATGAATATTTTCACACAATTTTCAGTTTTTAATCTTAAATGCTTTATAAACCAAAAATAAATTACACAAAATAGATCTTTCACCAATTTTAATAATCAAATGGAATGAACACATGGATATGGAGCATCAAGAAGTGCCTCTACATGAAACAAATGAATAATAGCAACTTCAAAACTCATTTGGAAAGATTTTATCATCTACTATGAGATAGGTGATCAAAGGTGAATTATTCAGAATATTTGAATATAAAATAGTCAATATAAATGGCAAAGCTGAGAGTATACCAGATCATAAAAAGAAAGAAACTTCTCTTTCAAATATTATGTAAAGCAGTCACAGTACAGCCCCCTTGTTTCTTTCTAAATAAATTGGAATTTTTGGTACAATAAATTTCTTACCCCAGATCAATGAAGAAAAATTTATCAATTCCCACATTTTCTACAAGCGATTGTTTTTCTGTAAATCTGCCTCTCAGAATTACGAGATAAATCAATAAATACATCATAATCAGTATAATATGTTCATACTGTAAACAAACCTCCTTCAACGATATCAATCTACTATATTAGCTTCTGGTGCAGAAGTAATAACGTGTTTGATTCCACGAGTTACTTTAAGACTGGTGACAGAACAAAAAAAATATCTTGTACACATCTCAAAAACTCTGTATAGGAACTGCACCCGCACAAAATATTCAAAAGCAAAACTTGAATTAAGATTTAATTGGATTATTTACCATCTAATAAGTACAATTCTTATACCGTCCCCCCAACTAAGATGATTGAAGTGCAAAGAATCAATAGGTGAATGCACAAAAGGTCAAATTATCACATATGAACCAATCAGCAAAAAAATATACGTATATCACCACTACATATATATTATACATTAAAAATGTGAATACCTAAGACTACAGTCGTTCCAGATAATTCCTTGGTCAATTTCATTAATCTAGCAGAGTCTGTAGCTCTAGCACCCATTGTGGGTTTCTGTGTTTCTTTCAACATGGTTTCACTAGCCACATCCGAAGAATGGCTAACGGTTGAATTAGCATATGTATTGCTTCTGTTATGAAGTTCTTCCTAAAATTCAAAACAATGAGTCACTTTGTCTGCAAAAAAATGATTTTTCACATCAATGGTTTGTAATAAGTCAAAGAGGGAAACTAAAAATACCTCAGTTGATGATATATACTCTTGCTCCCTTTGATTCGCATCCGAGTCTGAAAAACTCCTGTGAGTGCTGGGAGATAGAAAAACAGGTTGGGCTAAAGGATCAGATCGCCGTGTGATCAATACCTTACCAGGAAAACTACGTCCCTTAAGCAACCTGTGCATTTTAGAAATTATATAAGAAATGTTTAACTGTGAGAAAGACATTCAGTAAGATATATTATAGCTTGAAAACATCAGCATATATTACACAGATACAAGGGTTGATGCTCGAAACGGAAAAACTTGTAACCTTATTGAACCAAAAGAGAAAGTTAATAAAGTTTTGTGAAATCTTATTGGAAGAAATTGTATAGTTCCCACTGTTTTGATTAATGTAAAACAAAATTGTAGAGAACATAACAAAACACCTTTCCATTACAATCACCCAAATCTATGTCGAAAATGGAAATTCATGCAACTTTTTTTCCATTTTCAATCGTAAAAATCAGATAAAAACAAATAACTTCTCAGTCATTTTTTTAAAAGTTTACACTTGAAGTTGAAAAATGGAATCGAAACAATTTTATGGTATGACTGAAATAATTAAATGTCTCCTTGAATTTCATGGTATGACTGAAATAATTAAATGTCTCCTTGAATTTCATGGTATGACTGAAATAATTATAGCAATTAGAATCGGAACAAAATTATAGAAATAGACGGTGAATCCATTAAAATTCAAATCTTCTTTTAACTTTGAAGATTCAGTTTTAGCCACACACACTCATGAAGATTTATAAACCCACGATTAAACAAAAGCAAACACCTCGTACATCTCAAATCCGCAAACAAAATCAGAAACCAACGAAATCAAACCCATCTTCCAGAACGTTTCTGAGCAAAATCCCGAATGGGAAATCAAATTAGGGCACCCACAGAAGAAATCATGAAATCGAAAGTAAAAAAAAATGACTGGAACAAGATCATTCAAAGTATGGGTATCGCAATCCGAAAGTAAAATAAAAATGAAAAAATGTTAGATCTATGAGTGGGAATTCGAATACCCGAACTTACATACCCTTGAACATTTCTGAGGGTTTGGCTGAATCTTGAATCAGGAGTTGAAGATGAAGAGGTGCCTTTGTTTCGATCATCTTCTCTACCGTTGCTTGTACTCATACTTTCTCCTTTCCTTTAGATTCAGCTGTACCTATTCTTTCTGTATTTCATGAAGATAATATAATGAGAGAAAAGAGAGATGATGAAGCCAGTGAGTAGGAATACGAAGCAGAAAAACACAATTAGTTTTGATCAGAGACTGGAACAAGGATAGAGGGAAAAGCCCAAAATGGAATTAAATTTTATATTTCGTGCTACTACTATTATTCTATTCTTTTTGTAAATTATTTTTCTTCTCAATTGATTTTGTAGTTTTGGGAATTTGGGGAAATCAAAATAACAAAGTCTTGCCATTTTTTTTACCTAATTTTTTTGAGAAGTTTAATTATGTACCATTGTTTTAAGAAAATGGTCTAGGGATACGCATCGAGGCGCGCTTCGTACCGCTTCGGCATTTCCATGTTCTGAGGCGCACGAGTAAAGACCGTTTTAAATTTTATACGCCTTGAGACGTGAAGCGTACGAGTCAAGCGCATCGGTCTCGACTCGTCTGAAATTTTCTTCTTATTTTTTTTATTTTGTTTAAACAAGTGATATTTTAATTTTATAATTAAGTTAATATTATTAATTATATTTGACCCAATCTATAATCAATTAATTTATTCTAAAATTTTATTATTATATATTTATTCATCAACTCTATTTTTTAATTTGTGATTGAATTTTTTGTTCTAAAAAACTACGCCTCAAGGGCTTGAGGCGTACTGCTGACGATTCAAGTGAAAAACGCCTTAAATACGAGTCACGTTTTTTAAAACATTGATAATAACTAATAATTATATAACTTCACTTAAATATTGCAGTACTATTTCGAATTAATTTTTTAACTCATTTTTTAATTTATAAATGACCTACGAGATCTACTAAAAAAACAAATAAAGTATAATTATTGAAAAGAATAAAACAAGAACAAATGAACTTAAAAAAACAAATAAAGCATAATTATTGAAAAGAATAAAATACGAACAAATGAACTAAGCAAAAAAAATGTAACATGTAAAAAAACAAATAAAATATGATTGTGAGCAATTGAACTGAGGAAAAAAAGTGACATGAAAAGAGGAAAGTATGCACCACAACTAAATAGTTTTATTGTATTAAACATTTTAAAGAAGATAAAAAAAAAAATTAAACAAAAATTCAATTATACATAATAATACAATACTCATTAATACTAAGAAATCACATGTTATTCAATAAAATGCAATAATTCAAATTTAAATTAAATAATTAGAAAATCATTACATGTTCAATCTAATAAAAATTACTTAAAATAACATCGAGCGTTATTTACAAAAGAAACGAGTTTTTTTTTTTATGTAAACATAGAAATATATTTATAGTGCAATAATAAAAAATTTGAAGTTGTGTTGATAAAATTTTCAAATTATACAGCACTCGGTTAACTCAATTAATATACCGAGGCTGATATCCTATAAAAGAGATGGTAAAAAAACAGGACTAAAATAAATGAAATAAGTAAATTCGGAAAAACCTTCACCAGTTCTATCTATCACTCTCTCTCTTATCTCACTCATAATCATTCAACTCAACTTTCCCCAAATTTCCTCTTAGGGTTTCTAACTCGAGAACACATTTTATTTGCAGTAATTTTTTCGTACATGGGTTTTAGCTGCTGAAATTTGACCACGCTTTCACTTATGACAAGTGATCTCGGACACCTCTCTGGATTTGGAATTTTCAGGTATCGATCTCCGCGCACATTTTTTTTCCCTGTTTTCTTGTGGAATTCAGCATCTTCAAAGAACTGCTTTGTTCGATTCTGTTTCAGAATACTCGTAAAGTGTTTGCGATCGGTGGTTTTATTGGATAATCAATCGCTAATTAAATATAAATTCATTGAGTGATTTCTAGTTCACTTGGAGACCTAAACAAGATACGGAATACAGCTTATTGTAACAGTTTGTTACGCCCCGACCTTTACAGACCAACTAGTTTAGCTTTGTTTAACTTCCCAAGTGATCACCAATCATGTAGTTAGAACTTTGGAATTCTTATGCATAGATGCTCGACAAAAAAATGTGCACCTTGTTGTTATGAAAAAAATATTTAATTTATTTAAGCACTTACATAATTTGGGTTGTTACAATGGTGATTTAAAATAATTATCAAACAAAATTTAAAGCTTACAAGCTCTTAAACATCTTATACAGACTTATAAACTCAGCCATACACCCTCCTATTTACGAGATCGTGTGATTTTATGTTGTGGATTGAAAATCACCTCTTTTGGAGTGAAGAGAGAACGAGTAGTTGGACCAAAATCATTCTTTTCTCTATTTTTGTTGGATTTGTATTTTTATGGTTAGATATTGGTTTTAGTTTTTCTTTGAACATTAGCCCTTATTTTATTTTTTTCTCTGCGTCCTATTTTATTTTTTGTTTCTAATTTTTTATCATACTCAAACTTGGTGTCTAGGTTTCAGCTTACGGAGTTGACCACCTTCCATTTCCAGCCATTGACAACCCCGTGGAGTTGTATAACAAGTCTCCATGTTGCCTGACGGTTAGTTGATGTTATGGATTGTGTAAAAACTACTACTTGGCTCAAGGGTAAGAAATGTGTTTAAAGAAGTCTTCTTATTGCAAAGTTTTCTACTATTTCAAGCTTGGCAGTAATAATAACAGTTTTTGTGCTGCCTAATATACTCATTGATTCACAATGGCTTAAAATAACTTAATAGTATGATTTTATATAATCAAAATGTAATTAGTTGGCTATTACTTTTCTTTAACTGATTAAGATTCATGCTAAAGGTTTCATCTTTTGATATGCTTATATGGTGAGACAAACCCCCCAAAGTGTTATTTTATGATTATTGATTGTCACACATTTATGAAATCACAGGCTCCTGGTTTCACTACTTACTACGATTAACTATCTGGATGTATAGCTTTGAGAGTGGGCTTCCTCTGGAGACCCAAACAGAACACGTTCACTTTTCTTCTGCATCCATGCTATTAGTATCTAGCTCACCCAAAAGTGGAACCTTCGAACCCATTCAAATATCACCGTCCCTTATTCCCCATTCCCCATTCCCGAGTGGATCTCTGCCACCAATGTATCCCATCTTTCCCACTACATATGATCCTGTCTTGACCGGAAGATGCCCTGTAAATTTCTCCGCCATCTCAAGTATCATGGAAAAAACAGCATCTGACTGTATCCAGCCATTTACAGCAGTAGTTGGGAATGTCATATGCTGCCCACAGCTCAGTAGCTTACTCCACATATTCAAGGGGTTCTACAGCACTAATACCGATAACCTGGTCCTGCAAAATGCGGTCGCAGATGATTGCTTTAAAGACATCGTCAGTATATTAGCCAGCAGAGGTGCAAACAGCTCAATAGCTACCATATGCTCCATGAAATCTACGAACCTGACAGGCGGCTCGTGTCCTGTGAAGGATATAGCCACTTTCGAGAGGAAAGTGAACACAAGCATGTTATTAGAGGCTTGCAGCACAATTGACCCTCTTAAAGAATGTTGCCGGTCAATTTGTCAGCCTGTGATTATGGAGGCTGCACTTAAGTTGACAGGGGTACAACCGTATATGGACAATAATAATAATAATAATGCGGCTGGACTGTCTAATCATTTGGATGTGCTTAATGATTGCAAAGGGGTGGTGTTTTCGTGGATTTCAAGGAAACTTCCGCATGATTCGGCAAACAAAGCATTTCGGATATTGTCTGCCTGCAAAGTTAATAAAGGTGTGTTTCTTGAAATTTTATACTTTGTGCCTTTGTACTGACACTTCTCTTTTCCATCTGTTATTACGTCTCATTGGAGTGTCAGAATGGAGTCTTCACTAAAATAGCCCTGACTGGTTTCTATTTTATGTTTTATTAACTCATAATAAGTTGTGAACTTTCAAGCATCCTGAAATGGTTTAGGTACATTTTCTAGTTATATTTCTAGCTGGTTTTATTATGTTATTTATATATAGATCTTTTTTGTTTGTATTATGATTTTATTTATGATTTGATTGTGGTGTATTTTTTTATTTTTTTTGTGTGTTTATGTCCTCTAGTATATCTAGCCATATCAAATCTGTCTGTGTCTGAAATTCATGTATTTTGATATTATGTAAAGTAAATGAAACCTATTTATATGAATCACTTGTGCAAATTGTTCTGTTCAGGAGGTTATGGTACAGCGTTTAATAATGCATGACTGTTTCTTAAAATTCTAAGAACAATCACCTCTATGGAATGCAGCGTGCCCTTTGGATTTGATGCAGCCATCAGAAGTGATTTCGGCATGCCGCAATATGGCTGCCCCCAGTCCTACATGTTGTAGGTCACTAAATAATTACATAGCTGTGATACAGAAGCAAATGTTAATCACTAATCGGCAAGCAATTTTATGCGCAAGCATGTTTGGGTCCTTGCTGCAAAAAGGTGGTGTGATGACAAATGTTTATGAGCTATGTGATGTGGATTTGAAGGATTTTAGTCTCCAAGGTACGAATAAGATTGTGGATCCTTTTTTCTCTCTATTTCTTTCCTTCTCTATATAAATTCTTGTTTAATATGTTTGATGGTTTGCTGATCAAGTTCACCATCTTATGTTTTCTCTGGGTTTTTTTTGCTGGAGCAGCATATGGACTAGAAGGTATTCATCTTACATCCGTATGTTTTATTTTGCTGAATATTATATTGTATTTCATACTATAATTTCTGCACTTGTGAGATGCAATAATTAAGTTCCAAATTCAATTATGCTTTGAGCCTTTATGTTTAGTTTCAAATATTACAGAAAAATATTTGTAATTTGTCGTGTTCGTAGTCCAAGATTTTAAATTCCTCCAAATACCATGAAAGATAATAAAATATCGACTTGTGCTTCTCCCAAAACTGTTATGCAAACACACTTCTACAATTTGATTGTTCCATATTTTCTACATATTTTTGATATTTGTCTTTTAATTTTAATTGGGTTAAGTTCTGGAACATCTGATTGCAGGGTGTTTACTTCCTAGCCTACCTGCAGATATGGTGTTTGATAGTATAGCAGGCTTCAGTTTTACCTGTGATCTGACGGACAATATTGAAGCTCCATGGCCATCATCATCATCCATGACATCATTGTCTCTTTGTGCTCCTGGTAATTTGAATTGAGAAAGCTTTCCATTATTCCTTTTATTCATCTTATTACTGTCTGAAAAAGCTGCTCATAGTAACTTGTGTCTGACTATCCAGAGATGTCTCTGCCTGCACTGCCCATGTCACGGAATTCCGGTAATCCTGGTGCTTAAATTATGTCGAACATTCTACCATTTTTTATGCCCTTATAGTAATTTCTGAATGCTCGATTTTAACAAAGTAATTGAGATTAAAATATGATTCTTTGGGTGGTGCAAAACCAATCCAGGCTGCCTTGGAGATGGAGTGGATCTATTCGCGGTACAAATTCTTTCACTTTTTGCTTTCAGTGCAGTATTGTTTTGAGCACCGTTTTGGCAGAGCTCTGGGCCACATTTGAGTTAGAGAGGGCTTCAGAGATTTACCTTATGAGTGATTGTATATTTTCAGCTCGTTCACGTATATAGCTTTCTTTAAGCTTCTCCCTCCGCGTGCGTGTGTTTTCTTCACTTTTCTTTACTCATATTTTACTTATCATGAGTCAACTAGATGTGTAGGTTGTCGTTCTGTTTGAAATCACGGGGGGCTTAGATTGGTCTGTGAATCTTTGATCCATCATGTACCTGAGAAGTGTATGATATAAGTTGTTGTCTTTGTAAACGTTGTAGCATGTACTAGCCTGTACGTTCCTAAACAACATTTTGATTTAAAAAAAGAAGTAAAAAAAGTAATAATAAGAATAACATTTTGAAAAAATATAAAAAATAGTTACGTATAAAGCTACATGTGATAAGGTCTAAGGTCTGTGATGATGTGGGTGTAATTATTCGGCGACTCATGATTAGAACTTGAGACAAATTTTTATTGAAATATTATAAAGGTTTGTCTAGTAGTGAGATCTATTATCTTTCTAGCACAGATGTTTGCTCTTCGAGCACATCCCTCGATTTACATTTTATTCAATTGAGTGACCTCCGATCGGGTAGAGTTTTTCGTCTCTCCTCCTTATAAAAAAAGTTAAACACTAGTTTTTTTTTTCTTTTTATAAGGAGGAGAGATAAGAAACTCTTTACTGGAAAGAGCCAACAAGTTTTCAGGACAAATTTCATAATACCCAACAAATTTCATCTGACAAACTTCGTAATATTTAAATAAAAATTTGAGAATTTATCCTCAAATCACAATAGCCATAATATTTAAATAAAAATTTGAGAAATTATCTCCTCAAATCACAATAGGTTGGAAAAGAAACTCTTTACTCTAGGTTGGAAAAGAAACTCTTTACTCAGAAAACCAACAAGTCTAATCTTATGACAAATTTCATAATATTTCAATAAAAAATTGAGGAATTATCCTCAAATCATAATAAATTTTACCACTCGACTATGCCCTACATGCATGTTAGTTAAACAATAGTTACTTTACATTGTTAAACGGTAAAAACTATCGTACTAACTGGACATCTCGTGTTAGATTTTAGATGTGGCAAGTAGCCTAACATTGGGAGTTCTTCACATGGCCTGCTGCCCCCCACCAACCCTTTTACAGCGGATTTACTTGTATGTCTCTGGGGGCTTCAGCCCCCCGCCAACTCTTTTATTTTTCATTTTTCCTTCTTAATTTTTGTGTTCAAGTTAGCAATTAGGTGTTTAGTCCATACTGATAAATATTGTTAATGTCTTTCTTTTATAAAATTAAAAAGTAGTTCAGCCCCTACAATAATTTTCCGCATGGACTTGTGAGTGAAGTTTTATTTTTAAGTTAAAAAATAATTTAGTTGTGACTAGAGTTGAAAAAGTAGTGAATAAAGTTAATTCTTCTATCACACACATAAGTGTACAAAACATTGTACACAAAGTTCGTAATATTCATTACAAAAGTAAATAATCATCATTAAATACAAATATAATGAATACATAACAAATATAAAAAATAAATATTCATTTATTAAAATTAAAATCATCATAACATAAACATAAATCATCAATTACGAAAATATTCATTATTTATCAATATAATCTTCATTAACGATCATTCAATCATCATTATAATTGATACTATGTGTACAATACTTGGTACACACATGAGTACAGTAGAAATTGCCGAATAAAGTGGGTGATAAATTATATTTTAAAGTGAAAAAATAAAAATATTTAATTGTTTTTTTGGAGTTCCTGTTATTGGGAAATGTTCATTTAAAAAATTGGTTCGGTTATTACGAATGGGAAATAGTAATAGTTACTATATAAATATAAATATAATTTTTTATTGTTTATTAATTATTTTAATCTAATTTTTAATCAGATATACCAAATTGGATACTCAAATAGGTATTTCAAATATACGTATTAAATACTCAAATACCCAAAAAAAAAATTAAAATAATTAATGTATGCCTACTTTTTATCAAAATTTAATTTAACGAACTTCTTTACCGATTACCATGTCGAGAGCAGATATTTTGATACAAACCAGAATATTCGAATAACTAATTGTTCCCCTAGTTATGATCATTTGTATTATATATAGTATATGGATATGAACTGGATAACTCAACCCTCATCAGAAGGCAAACTCGACCCTACTAAAAATTGTTTTGATTTCTAAACTCTAAACATATAAATTATACTATAAGTATATACTGTACTACATACTATAATAAAACAAAAATAAAGTAAGCTTAGACCGAAAACACAAACAAAAATGATCGGGAACTCAATTTTTTGAAGAAAGGCACGCCAAAGCCTGGGATCGAAAATTTAGCTCAGTCCTAGCTGGGTCGTGACTCCAAAAAATTCCGACTCAGCTCAAACCGCCAGATTATAAAATAAGAGCTCATGTTTGTGAAGGAGAACAAAACAACCACTCTAGCACATAGGCTTCTTCTCTTCGATATTTCTTTTATTGGCCTTCCAGTGAAATCATTCCGGCAATATCTCGGTTCGACATTCAACGTAGTTGCTTAAAAACGTTTTATCCTGAGAAATAAATGTTCGGGACATTCAACGTAGTTGCTTAAAAACGTTTTATCCTGAGAAATAAATGTTCGGTAAAAGGCGAATTTTGTTTTAAGGAAGTTGTGTTGAACACGAGCCGCGTTTTGTTTTGTTTTCGTGCCATCTATAATCCCACGTCTACACTTGTCGAATGTGAATTGAAATATGATAGAAACAGGAATTCCAAAATCAACGGAAAACTCCATTGCCCAAAGCCAAAAGGCTATTCTTAATATTATTGATAGATGAATGAATTTAACCCTAAGTAAAGACTTATATAGAGTCCTGATAAAATAGAAAATCCTAATAATATAGAAACAAAATAAAAATCTAAATAATAAAAGGAAATAGAATATTAATTAATTTAAACTCCCTTACCCACGAATAGTGGACTCAAGCCCGTTTCCGCTCCATATCAACTCCAACCTCCTTCGAAACAACCTTGTCCTCAAGGTTGAAGTTTGATCCCGAACAACTCTGAATATGTTCTCGAAAACTGTCCGGACTGACTCGAGTTTGATCCCGGAGACTGTCTCTCTCCTTTAGAAAGCCCACCGATATATCCTAGCATCCTAGCACACTGCCGCTCCCTGCAAACGCATTATCTCCCCCGAACAGCGTCGCAAAATTGCTCGGACGCATCCCCGAACCGTTAAAAGTTTGGCTTCCTCGCCCACCATCGTTAAAAGATAAATTATTCTCAATGTCCCTGACTAGTTCCATTGATGCCTCCAAATTATTAGGACGAAAGAGGCGTAATGAGCCTCGAATCGAACCCTTCAACTCATTCATGAAATAGCAGTCGAAATGGTGTGCTTCAGTCCGTCCCGGAACCTGATCTGCCGATTGAACAGATACCGAAATATTATTCACGATTTCGATCTGCTCGACTCCGGACAACGGCTCAAATTTGATGCCCTTAAACCGTGTGTCAAAACGCACCACCAGCGCTTGGGTGAACTCGTCCCATGACATACCCGGCTTTCGCTCTCTCATCCACGCCAACCAGTGCAACGCAGATCCATCCATGGCAACTCCAGCTGCTGCCACCTTCCTCTCCGGCGGAGTACAGTTCAATTCAAACTGTTGCTCGGCCTTTGCTATCCACCCGATCGGATCCTCCCCCTCAAACGATGGTAGAAGCGCCAAGGTATCGCCGCTACTCGTCTGATTGTCCGCGGCTTTCTGGGGTGTCGCACTAGCCATCGAGTGCCCCTGTGACGACGATGGCATAATTAACTTCGATAACACGGCCAAAGAAGCCGCAATCTCAGCCAATTTAGATCCCTGCTTGTTCAATTGCTCTTTCACCTCGGCCTGATTGGCCTCCAGCCTCTCCATACGCTGCTCGACGGTCGATCTCGTATTCGTCATTCCGGCGGAAACGGGATCCGGCAGGTCGGACCAATTGATAGAAACAGGAATTCCAAAAGCCAAAAGGCTATTCTTAATATTATTGATAGATGAATGAATTAAACTCTAAGTAAGGACTTATATAGAGTCCTGATAAAATAGAAAATCCTAATAATATAAAAACAAAATAAAAATCTAAATAATAAAAGGAAATAGGATATTAATTAATTTAAACTCCCTAGCTCACGAATAGTGGACTCAAGCCCGTTTCCGCTTCATATCAAAATATGCTCCCTTACTTCGACCACTAATGAAATGAGCCATGGCGAGTGATGACGTGGCCTCGCTTCTTACGTTTAATCTTCAATCTACTCGTCATAATTGTGACGACGAGGGCAGCTGAGGCGCCCCTGAACCACATGCTTTCATTCGGTTTGCAATTTCGTAGTAAACATGATGAATTTAGTATGCTAGTTTTGGCAAAATGCAAAACAGCCCATCTCTGGGAGGAAATTTAATATCACATATTTTGAGAATTACATATATAATTCTGCACATATATACTTTGGTTCAGATATTTTCATAGAGTTCCTTTGGAAGCCTAGGACTAAGAATCACTTGGAGTGGCTCCAACTTTGGCAAAGCAAGTCCCAATCCTTCTCCCATATCAACCCTCTCTCCACCAGCCGTCGTCGATAAATCAAACCCTTGAATCAGACGTGCGAGCGTTAGGCAAATGACACGGAGCCCGAATGTCATCCCAGGGCACATTCTTCTCCCGGAGCTAAACGGAATGTACTCAAAGCACTGCCCTTTGAAGTTCATCTCTTTATGTTCCTCCATAAATCTCTCTGGCTTAAACGCGTCAGGTTCCGACCACACGCTCGGGTCCCGATGTAGCTTCCACAGATTCACGATCAATCGCGTGCCTTTCGGAACATGGGAGTGAGCCACCTGGCAGTCTTCGGTGGCCTCGCGGGGCCCAGCCAGTGGGCCCGGCGGGTACAACCTCAGCGTCTCTTTGACAATGGCGTTGAGGTAACTGAGGTTCGGGATGTCCGATTCTTGAACCCATTTGTCTCGGCCGATGTTGGTCTCGAGCTCGAGCTGGGCAGTCTTCAGGGCGTGTCGATTGTTTAGCAATAGGGATACGGCCCAAATGAGTGTCTCTGCTGTGCTCTCTGATCCTGTCAAGATTAGAGTCTGGTCGACAGTGCAAAATATCAGTTTTCACGCCAAAATTAACATTAATATTAGACCCATATGGAGAGTGTATATAGACCCATTTACTCTTAATATTAATATGGTTATTAATATTAAAGTAAAGTTTTTATTGAAAATATTAATTTTTTTTCCTTTTTTATTTTTATATTTTTTATTTAATTTTATATAATTTTTTTAAGTTTTTATTATTTTTTAACAATAATTTAGTTAGTAAAAATCTCTTATGATTATAATTATGAGAGATTTTGGAGTGAAATTCCATTATACTTCTTTTGTCCCACAACAATAGTCACATGTGGTCAACGTTGATTTTTTTCGTCTGTTCAATACATATGATAAATAGTCCCACGACTATTGGTAGGGGACGGAGGGAGTATTTTTTATAGAGCCTTTTAAAATGTATGGACTTTTAATTTTTTTTTAATCCTTAGATTATTGAATATAAATTTTAAAATTTTAATGGATTTTTTGAAATTTGGATTAAATAATTCCAAACTTTAAAAGTCTAAAAAATCTAATTAAATCTCAAAATACACCCTGAAATTATTGAAGATTATATTCAATCAATTAATATAAATGTTAAGTTGCTTAACTTTTTTAACATGAGTTTTCAGATCATGCGGCTTCTAACGATTAGTCGAAAGGAAATTTTGCTGGTAAAATTTGCTTACCAGCATTGTGGCCTTGACGATGGTTTCCCGGTCGTAACCATGGACGATTTCGTCCTCCGGAATCGCCGACAGCAGCACATCCAGGAAATCAGGACAATCAGTACTTCCATAATGATCACTACCCTTCCTCTTTCGAATTCTTTCTCGAACCCAAACCTCGAGCACCTTGTCCATCTCCTTACCGCACTCTTTCATCCCTTTCAAATACCCTCCGAAGTCCAACCATTCCAAACACGGGATCGCATCGGACAAAACAAACACCCCACTTAGGTACAACGCTTTCTTCACAGCTTCTTTAAACTCCCTATCCTCGTCTTCGCAAGAATA
>JACOMQ010002791.1:0-22880 GCA_014843705.1 Euphrasia arctica
GACCACCCGGTCCGGTTCCGGTCCGGTTTCCGGTCCGGGTCATTTTATGAACCCCCCTAGTAAGTTTTTTTTTTTTTTTTTTTGTCTTTTTGTATTTTTGCACTAACTCTCACTTCTATTTTTTTTATTTGTTAATGCTCACATTTATTTATTCAATTTTTATTTCAGCTATTTTTTTTATTTATTCATGCTCATATTTATTTATTTTTGTGCAGAGTTTTATGTAAGTTTTGTTGTTTTTTTGTATTTTTTTGTTTATGCTCACGTTTATTTATTTTTTGCAGAGCTCTATGTATGTTTTGTTGTTTTTTTGTTGTTTTTTGTATTTTTTGCATCTAAGTATTCTTTTACTAATTTGATTTTAATAACTTTTGCAAGTAAGTCATTTTTTTCAGACCTTTTGAATTTCTTACTCATTTTTTGTTTATTTTGTAGGTTTATTTATAACTATTTATTTTGTAGGTTTCATTATAAGTAAAATCCGAATTCATGAAAAAAGATCAAAACATTTGATTGCACAAATTTTAAATGGATTCTAAGCTTTTGTTTATGTTTTGATAAAATTAGAGTAGTTTGTGTTAATTTTATTTATGATGTAATTTACTCAATTTACTGTAATTCTAAAGTAGTTTGTTTTCATTTTATTTATGATGTATTTTATCTATTTAATGTAATTAATGAAATTTACGCAATTTACAATAATTCTATTTAATTTTATTCTAATTTTGTTTATTTTGTAATTTACGCAACAATATTTTTATTTGTATTACTTACAAATATCACTAAAACATAATTAATTTATATATTTTAGTTTGATCTTTTTTTATATATAAATAATAATAATAATTGTGATTTAATTAATTTATGTATTTTAATAAATTTATAAAATAAAATTTATCTTTAATTATAGAAATCAAATAAATTTTTTATTATCTCTGATTAAAAATTATATATCAATTATATTATTAATTATGAGAATGATAAATCTATTTCTAGGTTTTAAGTTTTATTAAATTTAATGGTCAAATAAAATTATATATCAATAATATTATTAATTATGAGTATGTAAATCTATTACTTATTTTAAGCAACTAAATAAATTTAAAGGTAAACTAAAATTATATATCAATAATATTATTAATTATGGGTATGGTAAATATATTCCTTATTTTAAGCAACTAACTAAATTCAAAAGTTACGTAATTGATTTGAGAATGAAATAATAATAATTTATTTTTTTTTATTAATTTACAATTAGAAATAATATTATCCTCTATTTATATTAGAGCATTAAAATATATCCTTATAATATATAATTCAGCTAGCAATTCATATGTTCTAGCCGTTAGATTATGTTGTGCCGTTAGATTATGTTGTGTTCATACCTATTAATAAACAATGACCGCTAGATTAAATTTGTGTTCACGTAATTAATTAGCGTAATTATTTTTAATTAATTAACGTAATTATTTATTTTTTTATATAATATAATTTAAAATATCACTTTTATTCCTTTTTTTGTCTTCTATAATTACGGTTTATTCTATCATATTACTATTTATTTATAATACTAAAATTTTATTTATAATACTAAAATTAATTATCGTTGGTGATTAGAGAGAATTTGAATTTTTTTATTAATATATTTAACCGTTAATTAATCAATTTATATTATATAAACAATAATATCAAAAATTTAGGTAAATCTATCCTTATTTAAATCAACTAAATAAATTTGATATTATTTATTATTTATATTACTATAATTATGAATAATTCAAATCCGTGTCTATATATATTTTTTTTATTTGTTAATGCTCACACTTTTATTTTTTTTGTAAATTTTGTTTTTATTTTTTATTTTTTCACTCACTCTCTACCTCACCCTGTTCTATTTTTCTTTTATTTGTTAATTCTCACACTTTTGTTTTTTTGCAGAGCTCAATGTACGTTTTTATTTTCAAATATTATTGTTTGATAATTTTAAATTTTAAATTTTAATTTTAATATTATCGTTTAATCATTAATATTTTTTATTTTTTGCAGACAACCTTCAATGTAAGTATCTTTTACTAATTTGAATTTTAGTTTTAATATTATTGTTTGATCATTAATATTTTTATTTTTTTGCAGCATTAAGTATTTTTTACTAATTCAAATTTTAGTTTTAATATTATTGTTTATTGATTATAATTGTATTTTAAATATAACAATTTATTTGGTAATGATTTTTGTATTATTTTTCCAGTTTTTGTATTTTTTTTTTGTCTTTTTAAAGATTATTTTTTTGCAGAACTTTTGTATTTCTTACTTTTTTTTATTTTGTAGGTTTATTTATAAGTAAAAGACTATACAAATGGAACGATCAAAAAATGAAACATTGGATTGCAAAAGGTTTAAATGGAATCAGCTTTAATCAGTTATTCTAATTTATTTATCTCTTATTTTATAATGTAATTTATAATATTTTATGTAACTAACAATTATTATTTTAATAAAATTTAAAATATTTCTATTTAATTTTATTCTAATTTTATTTATGTTATAACTTAAGCAACCGTATTTTTATTTAATCTTTATAATATATAATTCAACTAACATTTGTGACATATATTTTAAACGTTTGATTTATTTGTGTTTACACTTATTAAAAAATAATAATCGTAAATTAAGAATTTTGTTCACACCAATATTTATTAATATTCAATTTTAATCAATTTATTAAGTAAATATTAAATATGTAATTAATATATAAATAATAATATTTATATTTTTCTTATTCTCTTACCATTTGATTTTATATAATTTATCTTTATAAATTCTTTAATTATAGTAAAGATTGACTTGAAAATTTCAAATTATTAAATAAATTATTTTTAATATTTTCTATTAATATCTTTACTTTATTCCTTATTTATCATATATTATTTATTTATTTACTTTATTATATAAATCTTAATATTTTAATAGATAATAGTATTAATATTAATTTGTATTAATCATTATATCATATTAATAAATTAATATTAAGTACATTAGATTGCATTTAATTTAATTTAATTTACCCTATTCTATTTTCATTAGTCAATTAAATTATAAATTTTCAACCAAAATATCACGATTTGATTCTATAATTTGCGATTTTTATTCAATTAATTTCAAAAATTATAGAAAACTTAATTTAATTTTACCCCTATAAAATTTCTTCATCTTTTACTAATTCTCAACTTCGATAAATTATTTTTTATAAATATGATTATTATTTAATTATGTATTTTTTTTGTAAAGGTGAATCAAATAGGAAAATAAAAAGTATAATACAGTAACCAACATGTTATTGTTTTTATCAAACAAAAAAAACATAAAGCACTATTGTTATTATCATCATTATTAATAATTCTTTTTATGATTAAGAATATCAATTTTCTAAAAGGAACGCAGAGAATATGTTTGATTTTTATTCAATTAATTTTTCAAAATTATAGAAAATTTAATTCAATTTTACCCTTATAAGAAGTCTTTATCTTTTACTCATTCTCAACTTCGATAAATTATTTTTTCTAATATGATTATAATTTAATTATGTATTAACATTTTTGATAATATCATCATCATTAATAATTTTTTTTATGATTAAGAATATCAATTTTCTAAAAAGAATGGTATTATTATAAATTTTTTTACTTAAATCTAAATATATTAATTAATATAGTAATATATATATATATATATATATATATATATATATATATATATATATTTTTTATTTATTTAAGTAACAATTTATATAGTCATGTTATATTTTATTTATTGTATATAATATACGAATTAATTAAATGTTGTGACATGGTATATAGTTTTTGATACATGAACTGTTTCGTATTAGGTTGGGGTGACGTTATAGGAATATGGATGCCTCTCTTTCGAACTATGCAATGGTACTAGGATGGTTGTAACATTACTTGATAATTATATTATGGAAAGTATTAAGAGAAAATAATTTTGGGGAAATTGTTTTTAATACTCGAATTGCTCTCACGCCCTCGAATATCAAATTTCAGTTTGCTTTTCAACGAATACAATTTTCGATTATGATATCGTATGAATGACTATTAATAAGAGTCAAGGTCAGTTGACAAATGTTAGAATATTTTTGAAAAAACCAGTATTTACGCACGATCAGTTGTAGTTGTCTAGAATAACCAACACGACCGGGTTGAAGATTCTGCTTTGTGACCAGCATGGTCGTCTTATGAATAGAATGTCTATAAAAAAATATTTCATAATTTGTTATATGAATGTAATTTTTTTTTATTGTATTATTTCAATTAGATTATTTACTTAATATTTATTTGTCCATTGTCAATATCTATATCTAATATTAAGTCGAAAGAGCACTACTCCGACTAACAAATAGTTGAATTAAATACACGTGCATCGCACGGGTAGGTGGACTAGTTCTTCTAAATTTCGATAGGAGTATTGTATTCTCATCTATTTGTGCAGTTTCTGTTTTTGACTTCTCGACTGATTAATATAAGCTTTTTAGATTTTTATTTTATTTTTTTACTTTAAAATAATATTTTATATTTAATTTTTCTACATACTTTTCAAACTTTACTTATAATTATTGTAATTTTTAATTTAAAAATAAATTTTATACTTTTTAAACTTTACTTAAAATTACTGTAATTTTTAATTTAAAAATAAAATTTTATCCATTACTTTCTTTGTTAAAAAAAAAAACAAAAAAAAAAATACCGGAGGATACTTATATACTCCATAGAAGATTTGTTTGTTAATTCTTCTAAATTTCGATAGGAGTATTGTATTCCACTATTCCCATCTATTTGTGTGGTTTCTTTTTTTACTTCTCATTTATCAACTAATTATATACGCTTTTAGAAAAACAAATTACATTTTTACTTCAAAATAATATTTTATATTTACTTTTTCTAGGTACATTTCAAACTTTACTTAAAATTATTGTACTTTTTAATTTAAAAATAAATTTTTATCCATTACTTTTTTTGTTAACAAATCAAAAAATAACATTTTTCTTAATATATGAATGATATAGAAGATTTTAAAATTTTAATATAGGATATAAATTAGGATTAAAAGTATTAAACTCAAAGTTCTTTTCACCCTCAAACCTTTTTATAAAAATTATGATTAAAAATATTAAACTCAAAGTTTTGCTAGTAATTTCTTTTCACCCTCAAACCTTTCATAAAATGTAATTGTCTACTAAAAACTTTGATATAATTGACATTAAAGTCGATTTTTTAAATATTAAAATACTTGATAAAAAGTAAAATATGTATCCTATAAATAAAATAAAATAAATAATTATCGATTGAATATTATACATTTTAATTTTTTCAATCAATTTTAATTATAATTAAATTATACTTTGAATAAAAAAAATTAATAAAATGATGGATCAAAAATAAAAATTAAATTATAATTGAAAAAATTAAAAATAACAAAAATTAACATTATTAATATAAATTTTGATGAGAACACGTGTGATAATGGGATCATGATGCTGACGAATGGGAGCCCGACGGGTGGCGGCGGTTCTCGGAGCTCGGGTTCGACGAGGAGCTTGGACTGGAACGATGAGTCGAAAGCTAATGCAGAGGGGACGGGTAATCATCCGTGGAATAGCAGCTTTTCGAGGACAACCTACGGGGAGAATTGTTTGAGTAGTACGGAGGAAATAATTAAGTTGGACTCAATGAGTCAAGTGATCTTAAACTATAATGAAGGTTCTGTTGTTGTATGTAACAATCTTGGTCTTATTAGGCTCTGCAATAATATTAATTCTAGTAATATGCATCAATCTTAATCATATACAAACACATCAAAACCTTCTTCTTAAACTTCATCTAGTCGGTCGGTCGAATTACCCAATCAGATTGAGAAATAAAGTAAAACTCAACTCAATTTAGCGAATCCCCATGAGGCTGTTTGTATGGACAAGATAAGGGTGGGCATTGTAGTCAAAATCAAACACGGATATGTCCTGCGTTTGAACATTGTAGGCAGCACGTAACCGAGCAGGATTGAATTCGCCATTCTTCATCGGCCTGTAGACAACAAAGATAATAACCTCTGGGTATTTTAACCATCCGGCTGGGGCGAGTTTGCAATCCAAACAAGCACCGTCATCAGGTTTCAATACGCCCTCCTCCCTATCATACGACTCATTCAACAAGGCCTTGTAAGCCTCCAAGTCAATGTCGGGCAGCTTTGTCCATTCTCTCGTTTCTGGTTCCATCTCCCAAACCTCCCACTTCAAAAGGCCGCGCCCGATCATCAAAGACAAATAGTTTCCCCCAGAGAAATATTTATAATAATAATACCCACCACTCCATTGAGGGGTGAAACACTGAGTAATAATCTCAGTCTCCATGTTCATTGTCAAAATATAATTATTTCTCATTGGACTAGTAATAATCCCTTTCTCCTTGTTGTGCCACAAGAGATGATTAATACGCCAATCTTGCGTCCAATGCACAAAGCCTGCCGTGACCAACGGACATATTTGGAGAAGTCTAGAAGCCGCAAGAGATAAGTGTTGGGTATCAACAAGTCTCCAAGAGCTATCAGCTCCAACAGTCAATACACCACAATACAGCCGTGACTGTTGAGTTTCCCATCCCTCACAATACATGCGGACCACTTTGTACTCCATACGAGAAGCGACAAATGCTATTGCGGATCAATTGTGGGGGATAGTGGTATGGCTGATAAATGGAGGGAGAATGAGATGTTGCTTTGTAATTGGATTAGTGATCATAAGTTCACGGTTGTCTCTGAAATCAGGCTCCAGCAACAAACCATTACAACTCGACCAGAACTGGTGTGGGGGGTTGCAGCTGAAGGCGGATATCTCGATTTGTCCGGCTCGTGTCATCGACATAAAACTGTTGTCGTTTTTGAATCTATGCTTCATGAGAAGTCCAGAAGCTGAATGCTGAAGGTGGGAAAACCTGAAATTAAGGGTTCGGATCATATGGAGCCAGCTCCGGCAAACGAACATTGCATAGTAAAATATATCATGAGCCGGGATTCGTATTAAAATTTCTATCAATAAGTCTTCCGGAAGAGAATCAAAATCCGCGCAGGTTTTCAACATCTCCCTTCTTCTACTACATCTCACGAGTTTAAATTTTCTGCCCTCATCCATCTGCATAACAAATTCATACCAACAAAATCAGGCGAACCCTAATTTAGTACCAAATTTTTAATTCAAATTCCAAATCAAATTAATTCAGTAAGAGGGATTGGGGTAGGGGTTGGGGGTACCTCTCTGTTTTTACTTCTTCGGAGTTTGAGTCCGATGAGGCAGAGAGCGGCCGGAGCTTAGGGGGCCTTATAATTTTTTTCTTTCTTCCGATAGAGGATACTTATATATAGAGGATATTTTAACATAGGATATAAATTAGGATTAAAAGCAGTATTAAATCCAAAGTTTCACACCAAACAACTCGATTTTTTTTAATTAAATATTTTAAATATTAAAATATTTTATAAAAAGTAAAATATTTGTCCTATATATATTTATAAATAAAATAAAATAAAATAATTATTATTGATTGAATATTATTTATTTTAATTTTTTTATTTTTTTCAATTAATTTTAAAAATAATTAAATTATGCATTGCATACAAAAATTATTTAAATAAAATGATAGATAAAAAAATTATAATTGAAAAAAATGATCATTTATTAATATAAATTTTGATGAGAACCCTCTGAGATCAAATTTTAACTCAAAATATCATATTGATAATCAAGCAACTCATAAAAGTCAAACTACCAAAATCACAAATATTATACAGTATATTATTAGTAAATTCTAATTGTAATTAAAAATGATCAAAATTGCAATTCACTAAATTTCCGTATCAGCACGGCAACCTATATATATCTGCAACTAAATATTCCGTATTAAAAAAAAAAACTCAGCGTCTCCAAAGCACGCACCATCGTTGAAATGTTGGAAGAGACTTCGACTAGTTCGAGCGCGGCCGCCGGAACTTCGGTGGAAGAATCGGTCCGATCACCGAATGCCTCCGGAGATTCATCCAACTCTTCAACTTCTCAGGCGTTGCAATTCTCATCCGGAAACCCTAGAATCGAAGAGATCCGAGGCGTCGTGCATCTCTACCATAACGACGTCGCATCATCCTCTCCCAAGCTTCCGGTAAACTGAATTGAATATTTTATTAGCTCAATCCAGCTCCCCTTTTGCTTAGGTTATGCAAATTATCGAAAATGGAAAATTAGATTTTCATCTGCGTTTGAATGTCACTTCATCAGCTTTGTTACTATGTTGAAGTTGATTATTAAGCTTTGTTAAATGTGTTCCAATTTTGTTTAAGCTCATTTTGCATTTTATTTTTGGATTAATTAGTGGGTTTAATCCTTCCAAGTGCACAGAGGTTAGATATGTATTTTTGACTGAAGTGATGATGTTTCTTATTTAAAATTTGAGTAATCCTCTATCAACTCTTTCATTCCTCCTCTTAGGTTGATCGAAAGCCACTCGTCTCTGTACTCGGGGTCCCCAATCACATGACGTATGCAGATTTTTGTCAGTTCTGTGGTTCTTTTATTCATCATGTTGTGGAAATGCGAATTGTCAGGTTTGGTTTTTTGGATTTTTATGGCTCCCTAGTTTTTTTCATTATCTCATCACGATTCTTGTAATTCAGAACTGAAGGTTTAGAAGACCGATATAGTATTTTGATCAGGCTTGATGATCAAAATTCGGCAGATTCTTTTTACAAGCATTTCAATGGAAAACGGTTTTCATCTCTTGAGGTTATTTTTATTTTATTTTTTAACATCAATGGCTGCCAATAATTTCTGGGTATTAGGAACGTGTGTGCTCGTTATTCTGAATTTGTTCTCTCTCTTTTGAGCAGGAGGAAACCTGCCGCATGTTTTTCACTGTAGATATACAGTTTACTGAATCCATTGAGCATTCACATTCTTCCTCTGCAAGCTCCACAGAGCAGCCCTCTTGCCCAGTTTGTCTCGGTAGTGTCTTTGAACTTTTATGATGGAAGTTTTCTTGCCCCTTGTGTCACAATATGAAGATATTGGTTAAAGCCACTTTTGATGGCTATAATAGGGGTCTTTGCTTTCTTCCTAAACTGAAACAAGATTAATATGTAGCCTTGTGTCGTAATGTAAGGAATGTTACTTGAACAGATGGTGTTAGGGAGATTATTTTTGGTTATGCTCCTATAGTTCCATTGAAACTTCTGGTATTTGAAGATATTAATTAGGCTGATATATCTATAAGACTATAACTCAATAATTTTTTTCCTTAGGTGTACTTTTCATGATTCACTTTTTATCAGTGGCGTATATTATTTGTTACTGCATGCAATTTGATCAAACCTAATGGAACTGCACTAGGTGTCTTTTACCCCCTTCCAGTCTATATTACGAATGCATATCATACATCAAACTACTGGTGCATTCTGGTTAAGTATCTTATGGTTGTGTTTTGTTTATTAATACAACTCGCAGAGAGATTAGACCAAGATACGGGTGGAATTCTTACCACAATCTGCAATCACTCCTTTCACTGTTCGTGTATATCTAGATGGAGTGACTCTTCTTGCCCGGTGGGTACTATTTCATGCACATTATCAATGTGTGTGTGTGTGTGTGTTAGAAATCTAATTAAATGAGTTTCTGGTTTTTTCTCTTTAAACTCACGTGTTATTTGTTACATGGTTACACCTGTATGGATCTTAGTTTGAAAGCCGTGTTGGGAATTTATAATTTTTTATTTACCCTGGACTGATTAGCATTAATCATTAATACTTCATTTTAGGTCTTGGATTTAGACTGATGTATAGTGATTGAAACTTGTTTAGGTATGTCGATATTGCCAACAACAGGCTGAAAAATCAATATGTTACGTTTGTCGAAGTCTGGAAAATCTTTGGATGTGCGTCATATGTGGTTTTGTTGGCTGTGGGAGGTATGGAATCAGTCTTCTTCCAATGAGATTATATCTTTATAAATTCCAAAGTGAATACGAGAGTCTTTGCTACTTTTCTCTCATGTAGCATTTTATTATTACCTAATTTGGTGTAGGTACAAAGAAGGACATGCCATAAGTCATTGGAAAGAAACACAACACTGCTATTCCCTAGAACTGGAAACACAACGAGTGTGGGACTATGCTGGTGACAACTATGTTCATCGGTTGATCCAATCCAAGACCGATGGAAAATTGGTTGAGTTACAAAACGCGCATAGTCATGATGGGTACAATGATTTTAATGGTCACAATGACAACACTCACTTGGATAACGAAGTTGAATTCGTAATTGTCATCTTTAAACTCTTGTTTTTTTTTACACTGTGTCATGGATTATTTTTTTCCGATTTTATCTTATGTTGTGTAACTCCATAAATTTGAATGTTTTCTGTTGCAGATAGTGAATGAATACAATGAGCTTCTTACTTCTCAACTTGAAAACCAGAAAAATGTAAGACTTGGAGTAGCTTTTTCTCCCTTTCTGTGTTTCATTTTCTATGCTACGGTCGTATATCTTCGTATATCTGTAGATGTTAATGTATTTACTTACTCGAGCTATCTCTACTTTGATCTCAGTACTTTGAGGCTTTACTGCAAGAAGTTGAAGAAGGTATTCAAACTGAATCTTCTAAAGCTGTGAAGAAAGCTTTGAGTCAAAATCCAAAAGTGCTGAAATTGGAGGCTAAGGTAGACAAATGCATTGAAGAGAAGCGTTTTCTTGAAAATGTGAGTGGTTTGAATAAATCTATCTTTGCATATCTTGTTAGAAGATTTTGAATTTGGAATGACAATCGTTTTAGCAGAGTTGATTGCTTGATTATTTACCTATGTGTTTTTTTCGGTCACATAGATCAATGACAATCTTTTGAGGAACCAAGGCATATGGGAATCTAAGATAAAGGAAAACGAAGAAAGGTAAAATACTCTTAGCTGCACGGATATGGAAATGTTTTCTGTAGTCGGAGGTTTCCCCATATCGTATATAACTAAGTATCCACAAGCATGGAATAACATTTTGTACTCTCTTCGAACAAGCTTTTGCTTGGTCATAGAACTCAAATTATTTGCCGAGTCTCTTTTTGAAGCCTTTTTGGTCAACTAGATTTTTATTGGGATTCAGACACTTCTTAGATCGGGCTAGTACTTGGGACTAGACCTCCATCTTTACATTTTCATGAAGTCTATTATGTCTACAAGCAATGTTTTCTTTTTCTTCTGAAGCATGTTATGAGTCTGAGTTTTTATCATTGTTAGGGAGAAGAAACTTTTGAAGCTGAAAGACAAGAAGATAGAAGAATTGGAGGAGCAGGTATGCATCTTTCTCATTGTTTGTTCCCCGCCTCATTCTGAAAAATAAAAGTTTTTGGTGAATAGGGTTAACTTTGGGGGTAATTTTTGCAATTTATCATTTCCTAAAATGTTTTCGGAAAAGCAGCACCCTGACTTTCTTGATTACCAAAATGCAGCTAAGACTTTGGATGGTTTGCCTCGAATCAGAGAGCACAGAGCAACAACCAACAGCTTCAAACGAACCCCTTGTTGCCGAACCATCTTGTAGAAATGGCGGTGGGGGCACGAAAAAGAAAAGCCAAAGGAAAGACAGGGTGTAAACGGGATGCTGCCTCCTCTCCTCTGATTCAAGCCTTGGTTATTTAACATGTACACACTAAATGTGTCGCGAAATAAACAGTAATTTATAAATAACACTATAATTATGATGTCAACCAAATTTTCATTTTCATTCCTAAAATTCACGTAGTAATTACTATTCTACACTAAAACCATAGAAGTGAAATGATCAAAATTAATCAAATCAGAAAAATAATTTAGAAATCAAAATAAATATCGAATTAGCTAAGATAATTAAAATATCGAATTTATCCTATGAAAATTTACACTCGTCCACTGCCCGTCTGATTCTGTGTCAGACTAGCCGGGTCGCCCCGTAGTAAATGGTTTTGTTGTGTTGGTCAGACGGGTCGGGCCGCCCGTATTAAATTTCTATTTTTGACGGCAACTGCGAACATATTCTGTTTTCTTCAAACTCTATTTTACAGCATAAAAAGATTCCTCCCGGGCTCCCCCGCCACCCGCCGCCGCCGCCTCCTCCTCCTCGCGATAAGAACAACATAATCTCGAATTTCTCGTCAGAAGCAAAAATGAGCTGGTCAAATCTAATTCCTCTCAGCAATCCACTCTCACCTGCCCTCCACCGCCCGCTAACCCTCAATCGATCCAATTACTCCGCCGTCTGGCCCCGGTCGTGCCTCAACGTGGACGTGCGCGCACCCGAACCCATCCCGAACCCGTCGTCGACTCGCGACAACAGAAGCTCGGAAATAATCGCCGACGAGAAGAAGTTTATGGTGGGGACTTACGCTAGGGCGCCGGTGGTGTTGTCGAGTGGCAAGGGTTGTAAATTGTACGATCTTGAAGGGAGGGAGTATCTCGACTTGACTTCCGGCATCGCCGTGAATGCCTTGGGCCACGGGGACCCCGATTGGCTGCGGGCCGTCACACAGCAAGCTGATGTGCTCACACATGTCAGCAATGTCTATTACTCCGTTCCGCAGGTAGTTTTTAATCCTTAAAGACTGGGTTTTTATTCTTGTAAGATTTTCAGTTATCGATTTACAGTGAACAATCGATGTTTTTTAGGTGTATTTCAGTATTTGTGGTTTATGAGAAGTGATAGTACCAGTTTGGGTATTATCTGTACTTGATTTTCGAATGCCCGAAGAATATATCGAAATTACTAGTGGTTTTTGTTTTGCTGAATGATCAATGAAGGTGTTCACTAAGAGAGCCCTTGTAATTTGTTTTGTGTAAAACGTGGCTAAATGCACTTTTGAACAGAGAAAGCTTAATTTGCAGAAAAACACGAGTTCTTCTAATCTTCTCTCGTTTAAGTTGAGAGGCACAAAAATGTCTTTTGGGGCAGATTACGTGTTTATTGTTTATGTAAGGTTAAATTTGGGCTTCGGGCTATTCGAAGAAAATTGTTGCTTATATGAATATGAAAAATACTCTGTTAACCTACCTCAGAATGTTATCAGCACTGTTCCCTTTGCTCCTTTTGCACTAGAATTCTCTGTCCAACATAATGTAAAATCATACTTAAAATATGAATAATATCTACCTTGTCCATAATATTTTGGTAGCATATAATTGGGTTCAAATTCACTTCAATTTGTGTAGTTGGAGGGTCGAGATTATAGAAGCTTAAATAAGGTCACTAATTATGACTAGAAAAGGTGAGGCTTCCGACTTGATCCAATGTTAAATTAAGGATTTAATTGTACAATCTTTATAAACCTGGATGTGGTTTTTGAAATGCTTTTTTTTTATTTTTGCTTGGTTAAATGTAAGAAAAAAATGAAATCTCATGGACAGTTAGTTTCTTGTATTTTGGAACTTTTTTTGTAATTAAATCGAACCTTCGGAGACCTTTTTGAAACTAACCTAGTATTTTTGCTTCCACAGGTAGAGCTCGCGAAACGTCTGGTCCATGGCTCTTTCGCCGACCGTGTCTTCTTTTGCAACTCCGGAACTGAAGCCAACGAGGCCGCTATTAAATTTTCAAGAAAATTCCAACGGGACTCCTCAAATCCTGACGTGAAAGAACCACCCGTGGAGTTCATTGCCTTCACCAATTCCTTCCACGGCCGGACAATGGGTGCCGTTGCTTTGACGAGTAAAGAGTACTACAGGTCCCCATTTGAACCGGTTATGCCTGGAGTCACTTTCTTGGAATACGGTGATACTCAAGCGACAGTACAACTTATTCGGAGTGGAAAAATTGCTGCTGTGTTTGTGGAGCCTATTCAAGGGGAAGGCGGTATATATAGTGCCACCAAGGAGTTCTTGCAATCCGTGCGTACTGCCTGTGATGATGTCGGGTGTCTTCTTGTGTTTGATGAGGTAATCATTTTCTTAAGTTCTTACAAAATTGGCAGTGTCGACTTTTGAGGGTAATTTCATAAAATAGGAGAGTTTCAAATTTTCAAAAACAACCCTGAAGTCTTAGTATTCATTTTAGGATATGAAGACGTGAAAAATTCGGGTATCATACCCTAACAGCCTAACTAAAATTGTTGGACCCCAGGTACAATGTGGCTTGGGCCGAACTGGATATCTTTGGGCCCACGAGGCTTTCAACGTATACCCCGACATAATGACCCTCGCCAAGCCCCTAGCTGGTGGCCTCCCGATCGGCGCTGTGTTAGTCACTGAAAAGGTCGCATCCGCCATCAACTTCGGCGACCACGGCAGCACATTCGCCGGTAATCCTCTCGTGTGTGCTGCAGGCATTGCCGTACATGATAAAATCTCGAGCCCGGCCTTCTTAGCTGGCGTCTCGGAAAAAGGTCACTATTTCAAAAACCTACTGGCAAAGAAATTAGGGCAGAATCCACATGTTAGAGAAATACGAGGCTTCGGGCTCATTATCGGGATAGAGCTCGATGTAAGTGCTTCGCCATTGGTCGATGCTTGCCGGGAGTCGGGGCTTCTTGTTTTGACAGCTGGGAAAGGAAATGTGGTCCGGGTTGTGCCTCCATTGGTTATTACTATGGAAGAGTTGGATCAGGCGGCTGAGATCTTGGTGAGTTGTCTTCCATTGCTTGATATAGTGGAGAAGAATTAGCTAGCTGCTTTGTTTGTATTGTACTGTCTGTTTCAGGGTCGAATCGGATGTAATAAAGATTATAGAACGGAAGATGTGTTCTTGGTTCGATTTCACAGGAACATGAATGAACTGGTATTTGTAATCTGATTGTGTTTTATGGTCTCTTTGGCTACATGTCTCGGTAACCTCTTTTAAATAAGCCATTGTTACTCGTTGTTTCAATGTTGCAGTTTTAGTGTTTCTGTCAGGTTCGTATTTTTGGTTCAAACGTGAACTCGAGTGTGATACTTCAACCCTCAACAAAATTGCTATAAAATTGCTTTCATAAGTATTTCCTTGAAACATAGTAAAACAGATGATATGTATATCTAAATCTTACATAACATAGTTTACATGTCTTCCCTCTAAATATTCTTCAAAAAAAAAAAAGAATTTGACTACATAAGATGAATTAGGATCTCTAAGCTATCACAAGCAATTCTTCCTCGTTCATAAACGAGTTAAACCAAAAAAAAAAAAAAACTATCTGCCAGCAGTACCTTAGTTACTTCAAAGAACACAGTCGACGCTTTTGTAGAACTGTGTTAAGGTAACTGGTACTATCATATTAGTTACAGTAAAGAGAAAAACGAAAAAAAAGAGGTTAGGGAGCCCCCTTCTTTAGTGTGTAGGTATGTCATTTCTTTGATATTTGTTTCTGGGTTTTTAGTAGGAGAATTAAAACTTTTCATTTTTATACCGGCACGTATGTTGTTACTGGCGGTGGTGGTGGTCTGGCACAAACAACGTCAGGACATGAATCCTCCTCAAATGGCATGTTCAGATCCGGAAGCACAAATTTAGAGTCGGGAGAACCTTTGGATGTTGAGGGTTGTAATGTGTCGGCATCAGCTGTTGTCGTTTGATGAAGTTGACCTGAAATTGACTCATTGGCTGCCGAGATCATAACTGTATCCAGGACAGGTTGCAATTCAATCTGTACAGAAAATTTATAGTTTCAAATTTGTAAAGTATTGCAAAGTTACATTTTTTTTATAATTTGAATATGTACCTTAATTCTCTTCAGGTTTTCATTTGTGGCCCTTTGTTTATCCAAATTCACGCGCAAGGCAGATAACTCCTGAAACGTTGAGATGGGAACGTGAGCATTTGTCAACAAAAAATGACAGAGCATGTTAATCGAGGCATAGGAAAGAAGTAGGAATAAGCAAGTAAAATACCCTCTTCAACTCTCTTCTTTCCTTAATGAGAGCGCTTTCTTCGTTTTTGAGTTCTGCTAGCGTCTGTCGATAACCCAAAAAAAAATGCAACTAAATTAGCCTGACGTATACGAGTTTTACAAATAGGTCGACAAAAATGTAAGCGTAGTAAACTCACCCTCTTCTTCCTTGTCCTCTTCGAAGCAGTTTTTTCACTTTCGACATTAACCTGAAACAGAAAAGATAGGATTAGCAAGGTTATATAACAGGTGAAGAAAGAAATTGTGAGGTGTGCAGTTGAAGGAAACTAAAAAAGTAACAAGTGAAGTTTATGCATCATCATAAGCTTACACAACAAACTGATTTTGGTGACAAAAATTATATATGGTCCCCCCACCTCCAACCACAAAGCCTAAACCATACAGATTATTACACCTAATACAAAGATTATATTTTACTAATTTTTAAAAAATGAAAGAAATTGCAGACCTAATTAACTGTTTTATGAGTGAGTAAGACACCCCACCCCATCCAACAACAAGTGTGTGTGTGTGTGAGTTCGCACAAATAAAATGAATAAAAAAACACTGTACAGTTGTGATGTGCCTCGGAATGATCGCTACTTATTGTGCACAGGTGGCATCCAATGGTTGGATGAAAAAGACAAGCAGGTGTGGACAAATAACTGGATACACAGGGGGTTGCACGCTAGGTCAACTGCTCCCCACCGCAGCAGATTATTGAGAGAAAAAAAAAGTGCACAACGCTCCCACCAGAAACTGAAGGCAGACCCTATTTTCCACGAAAACACGCCACCGCTTAACCAGGGGCACCACCACCACCCCTGCGAATTGACCGAAATAGCCCTCCACTAACTTAAACTCTATTAATTAAGTAATTAATAGAGTTTTACCTATATAAACAATTTTATAAGGTAACTAATCTTTTCACAAAGAGTTTGACTTTGAAAATTTGGGTCTGAGTGAGTAATAACATTGACTCGACTTTTCACGGGAAGAAATTCTCGACGACGGAAACGCCTTTTTGAACGAGGGTATTTTGGTCTATCTACGTGTTGCCATTCACAACAAAAAGTGATGACACGTTCAATCTCTTGTGTGTTTGTGTTTGTTGGGGGGAGAGAGTTGAAACAGAGTCGCCATTTTTTTTTTTCTTTTTTTCTCTTTTCTTGGCACTAAAAATAAAAAAATACAATGAATATTAAGATTTCAAAAGAAAAATGAAAATGGAATGGAATAGAATAAGTAGATCATTCCGGGAAGCGGATCGTACGGATAGGACCGTAATGACCTCGGATTGGATTCTGGATCATGTATGAGGGATAGGGGTATTATTGTCAGTTTCCGAAACTGAAAAAAACGGTGGTGGCAGTGGCAGGTGACGAAAAGAAGAAGCAAACAAAATGAAAAATAAATTGGTTTCTTTAAATTGACGATAATACCCCCACCAGAGTCTGACTTGTTCCACAAGCGTCGCAGTAAATATCCAGATTTCGAGAGGTATTATCGTCAAATTCAGGAACCCACTCGAATGACAACTGACGAATAAAAGTAGAAAACACGCGCACACGCAGCTCCCAGAACAAAATAAAATACCCCCGGCGGCGAACCGCCGCCGCAATCGGGAAAATCGTAAACGCGTATCGGGGGCACACACGAACCTGAGATCTCGGCGCGGACGGCGGCAGCTTCCGGGATGTGAATCGGCTGGACTCTTCGTCGCCGGCGCCGCCAGATCCGCCGCTCAGGGAGGTGGCGAAGCTCCACGACAGCGGCGTGGTGGGGCTGGCTCGCTGGGACAGCTTCTTCGGGTTGATGTTGGCCGACGCGTGTTTCGACCGGCGCTGGCGCACGGTCCACTCGAGCTGCGGAAGAGGCGGCCGCGGCGGCTCGTGGAGGCGCAGGAGGAGGTCGGCGACCAGGGCGTCGTCCCTGATGGCCGCCTTGACCCACTCTCCCTCGGCGGCGGTCATGGTGGCAGTTTATAGATAGTTGGTTTTAGAGAGAGAAATTAAAGGATGAGATGAGAGAGGGTTTTGGTGAAAAAGAGAGAATGGTGGTGATGGTGGCATGGAATGGAAAATTTGAGGGGGTGAGATTTATATATTAAATATTTACAATATATATATATTTTATATATATATATATATATATATATATATATATATATTATAGGAGTAATAAATATTATGCTTATATAGGTGAGGACCAGATGATGCATGACATGGGTGTATGTATATATATGTGTGTGTGGGTGTGTGGTGATGATGCTTATTGACAACTCTTTTTGTGTGTGTGTTTGTGTGTGTGGATTTAAAGGAAGTAGGTTTTTCTTTCTAGGGATGAAGACCTGATCAATTTCAAAATTTCAAAGATTTTTATTGTAATTTAATATTATTATTACGAGTATTATATCATTTCCTGATTTGTTACATTTAATTTGTATTTTCCTATTCAGTGTAGTAGTACTATGTTAAGCATCGTTCTTATTTATTTATTTAAAAAAAATCCATCTTTCAAGTTATTGGTTGATTAAATTGGTCCGAGTTTGAAGATGAATTTGAAGATTGAAATCTCGACCAACATTTTCACGCTAAAAATGAAATAATTTTGGAAGTATGTGTATGTGTCACATGAAAAAAATATTGTGTTGAGCTCAAATTAATAATAAATCATTTTAATTTAAGTTAAATTGGAATTTAATTATATAATTTTTTACAATAATAAAAATATGGTGTTGAGCTCAACATATCTTTCTCAAAAAGTTATGTTCTTTCAAATGAATGTAGCTCTCAACTTAATTTGTTTTAAATTCGCAGCTTGTAAATATATATAGTCAGTATCACTAACCAATCTGACCATAAAGATTTTTCTAGATTTCATATTCCCGTTGCATGTAATTTTCAATTTTGTAGTAGTATATACTCCTATCATTTATTAAAAAAAAAAATACAGTATAATAAGGGGATATGACTTTTGCCCTTGTATGTATGGGGGAGTCATTTATTTTATTGTCGCTTTTGCAACATGTGAACTTATATATATCCTTCTTATACTTCATAGACATTCATCGCGTTTTGAGATGCACGCGGCTACTTGGAGAGTAGAGTAAAAAACAGATATTCTAGGATTTTACTATTATTATTAAAAGAATATTACTACTATCCATATTACTTATAAAAAAACATCTAATATCTCTGTCCTATGTCTAAGAGATAGAGGCACCTTAACTTTTTTTTACCGTCTACTATATGATAGTAAACAGTATATAGCTCTGGATTAATTATGAACAAAATAATATAAGAAATATAACTATTGATCCGAAATAGAATAAGTATATGCATATTATAGGAGTTAGTGTTTGGGTCTCAAAAATCTACGGGTAGTACTTTATTTATTTATTTCGAAAAAAATCGACCTGTTGTCGTGATATTCTGACTTGTTATTAATTTTGTAAATATGTATGTTCATAAGTATTGTACTTTTTATATAATTTTTTATAAATTATTTTGTAATTAAAAATTAAAATTTTGATTTTAAAATTGATTTTAATATTTTATAACAATATCATTTAAAATTGTATATTTTAAATTTTTTTAATTCAAATAAATATTTTTTATTACAACAATTATTTTTCTTGTAAAATAAAATATTTTTTATTAAAAAAGTGTGCTCAAAATACTTAAAATTCGTCTTGAACTGTTTGTTTGGTCTCGAGCCGAGTCTTTCGTTCAAGAAAAGCCTTGATTCGACTCAAGTTTTGGGTCGATCTTTGAAATTTTTGGGTTCAGCCCGGATAACCCGGACCACATGTCCACATCCACCCTACATTAACATAACATAAATACGAATTTCATTTTTTGGGGGTGTTAGGAAAGTACTTTTTTTTTAATTTGTTCAATTGACTTTTTGTGAATTTAACCTTTTTTATAATTTGATGTTGTGTATTTTTACCACATATACTCTCATTGATAGTTACTTCATTGATTTATGCTTTGTTTTTATATTATATAAATTTAAAAGAGAAAATGAGACGATTAAATTATAAAGTTAAAAAATAATATGTAATAATAAATTAGGTAAATAATTATTTTTTAATAAGTGTACATAAACTTATAACGATAATTAAAACGAATAGCAATGAGGATTATATATTGCCTAATTCAATAGATGTTCTACAAAACAAGAATATTAAAATGAGGGAATTCAATGAATTATTGTTAATAATTGTACTATTATTATTAATATTACAAGTTTACAACCACTAATCTACATTTCCAAGCATTTTATCAATTGTAGATTTGAGCTAGTTCAACATAATAATTGATTAATTGTAGATTTTCTTACAAGCCTTGGCTAAAATTTACAATGCAAATTTTCAGGTGGGCCAGCCCACTGCCACCTGAATCATACCGAAAAGGAAGGATCTGTAGTTAGTCCTTTTATTATTGGAACGTGACAATCACGCGCATCCCATGCATGTACGTTCCAAAGTCCTCGGTTTAGTTTTCCTCTCGTCTATTTTGATTGGCGGACCCGCTCACGTTGGGCTAGTAATTGGGCTGGGCCTCAATTCTAATACAAGCCCACTTGTAGATGACAAATGGAGTTCTACACTTCTACTACATTTGAAGAATCAACAATGACGATTAGATATACTGCATAAGACTTTAATTAATAATTACTATTAAATTAATTAATGATATATAAAGTTGTTTTGACAAAAAAAATCAATAACTAAATATATAAATGTTTAATTAATAAAAAAATATCACAAATAAAAAAAATAAAGCATATTTTATAATAATTGTAAACTAGAAAAGAATTGACTAAATTATCCTCCAAAAATCAATATAACTTGCGTTAATGAAGAATTTAAATGCAATTTAAAAAATGGGAAAAATGGCAATAAGGCCATTTTTCAGCATTTTTTCGGCAATAAGGCTTTCGAGAAATTACGCGTGTCAATTAGGCCGCCTAAATTGTGTAAAGACCATTTTACCCTTTCTTAAATTCCACCTCTTCCAACACAACGAGCTCATTCTTCGATCGCTCCAATATCCAGATCTATTCGGTTTCGTCCCGTCGTCGAGTCCGGCTTCGATCTAGCCACCCTCTGCCTAATCGCCGCCCTCCTCCTCCTCTCCCTCTCCTTCATCGTCTACCTCCACTTCAAATCCAGTCACATCACTCCTTATGCTCCAGTTCCTCTACAGCGGGCAGGTCTCGATCGTCCCCCAGAAGCACGAGCCCCGACCCAATTGCGGCGAGAGGGGGTGCTGGCACACCCAGTACTGCTCCTCCGCCGTCGATCTTGCCCTCGACACCCTCTCTACCGCCATATCCTTCGGCGTCGAACACCTCGCCCTCCTCACTCAGGTAAATTCATTTCTCCTTTGGTGATTAATTTGTTTAACTTGTCATCTCTCACCACGATATCAATTCATCTTGATTTCATGTAACATTAATTGGGGGGAAAACTTTATACATTTGGTTGTTTCTACTGTGTGGATTTTATTATGAATTTCAGTGTTTTTTCGTTGCATTCAGTGCTCATTGAGCATGGATTCAGTTTTTACTTCACTTTTTATGCAGTTTCAGTGTATGATAAAATGTCCCTTTGGTTTTTTCGCCTGAAGGTGTGGCAAGTGCGTGCTTCTTACGACCAGAAGCCGTACCGTAAGATGATGATGCAGACTTGGGGGGCCAAGGTTCACCCTTCGCCCTCGACTCTAACCGAAGCCTGTCAGAATATTCTCGGAATAGACCCCTCGAGCTCCTCTCTCTTCTAATGCATATTTCAACCATACCTTGTTGATTAATGTATTGTCGACTTTTCATCTTTGTTCCTATTATTTATGTTTATGTGATGAACTTGGTGCTATTGAGCACGACCAGTGATGCGATCGACACTTACAAGAGGCTCGGCGACTCTCGCAGACGAAGAATCGAGGGCTCGACTCGCTTGGCATCTCAGCTACTGCTTCCAACATCACACGGGCCGAGACTCCTTCCCTCGATGCGATCCCAAATCTCAAGATGAAGAAGTGCTTGAAGAATTTGGACAGAGGCGCTCACAAGATTTACCTCAAGTATTTTCTCGAGACAAACTCCATTTGCCACCAATTGCAGTGAGTGCGGAGAATGAAAGCTGAACTTCAAGTTTTTGTTTTTTTTATCGTGGAAATGGAAAAGGCTTGTTTAGATCAAAAGTTGAAGAGTGGTGGGGTTAATGTGGACATTGTTCGTCGGGATATGTACTTGATGGTTTGTCTGATGAAGTATGCAAGAACAGGGGAATGACAAGCAAGCTGTTCTGATTCGGTTGTCGGGTCGTAGGGATGAGCTCGAGAGTCGAGTCTATTTGATTTAGTGTGTTGTGAAATCTTTGAAGCCTGGAAAGATGTTTTTCTCTAGCAAAAAAATTGATATTTTGTGTTACGCACATTGATGAAGTTTGCAAAAACAGGGGGTTGATCTACAAGGTGTTCTGATGTTTTTATTTTTAATTTTAATTTTATTTTTTGGGCAATTATTTACTTGTTCTGTTATTCTTTCCAAGTGAATGACCTATTTTAACACTGAACACACTGAATGACATATTTTAACACTGAATGACATATTTTAACACTGAATGTCATATTTTAACACCGAACAACCTATTTGAACACTGAACATACTGAATGTCTTATTTTAACACTGAACGACCTATTTTAACACTGAATGACATATTTTAACACTGAACACACTGAATGTCATATTTTAACACCGAACAACCTATTTGAACACTGAACATACTGAATGTCTTATTTTTAACACTGAACGACCTATTTTAACACTGAATGTCATATTTTAACACTGAATGACATATTTTAACACTGAACACACTGAATGTCATATTTTAACACACTGAATGTCATATTTTAACACTGAATGTCATATTTTAACACTGAAC
>JACOMQ010002792.1:0-22877 GCA_014843705.1 Euphrasia arctica
AATTCAGTTTATTTGATCAGTTCAACTAAGTTTAGTCCGTCCAAAAGAACAGATTTTTAGTCCATTTGATTAAAAAAATTTGTTTCGATTTCAAAGTAATAATTTTTAATTATTGATAATATCTTATATTATGACCACTAATAAGAATCAATGTCAATTTTTGTGTCAATTTTGCCATCACTAAAAGTCGAAGAAAAAATTAAATATTATTTCTAATTTACTAAAAAAAATATAGTTTTATTAAATATTATTTCTAATTTACTAAAAAAAATATAGTTTTGTTGTGCATCGCACGGGCAGGCAGTGTTTACTAGTAATAATAAATCCCCAATTTCTATCTAGAACATATCCTCACACAAAAATGGAGTTATCCTTTATCCAGAAAACCCTCTCTTTTTTTCTCATCTTCAATCTCCTGCTATCATCATTTCAATTCCTCCGGGCCGCCGCCGTTAGCGGCGGCGCCACCAGCATAGCTTTCGCAACTCTAGGAAGATCGAGCTACGCCTTCGACATATACGCCACTTCGACAACCGGCCCACCGAGTGAAATCCGTCTCACCGACGGCGAATCCGTCAATTTCAACGGCTATTTCCCGTCATCCTCGTCGATCTCCTTGCTCCTACCCAATAGCTCCGACCCGGCAGCCCATATCCTGTACGTCACCGAACGAAACGGGTCGACGAGCGTTTACCTAGACGCTCTCTACAGCGCCAGTTTTCCCCGGGCCGGATCTAGGGTTATCCTCGAGTCTCCGGTCAATTTGGATCGGTTTCAGGTTCCTTTGCTCGGCGACGACTACTCCGGCGGAGGGGTTTCGATGAAGGACAAACCGAGTCTAGTGGGTTCGAATTTGATTTACGTTTCCTCCCACGAAAACCCGGGTTCACCCCGGGCGAGCTGGACCGCGGTTTACTCGACCCATCTTCCAACCGGGTCGACCCGGAGGCTGACTCCGGCTGGGGTAGCGGATTTCAGCCCCGCCGTTTCACCGTCGGGAGTCTGGACGGCGGTGGCGTCTCTCGGGAAGAAGGGGTGGACCGGGGAGGTTGAAGAACTCGGCACAGATATTCACGTGTTCTTGACCCGAGACGGGTCGGACCGAGTCAAACTCGTCGACCACGGCGGGTGGCCGAGTTGGGCCGACGATTCGACTCTGTATTTCCACCGGAAGTGTGAGGATGGGTGGTGGAGTATTTTCCAGGCAACTTTTGTTTCGAAAGACGGCAAACTCAGCGTCGAATCGGTGGTGACTCGGCGAGTCACCCCACCGGGTTCGCACGCCTTCACTCCCGCAGCTTCCGTTTCCAACACGAGCTTCATAGCCGTAGCCACGAGACGACCCGAATCCGAATTCCGCCACATCGAGCTATTCGACTTCGTCTCGAACAGCTTCACCGAGTTGACTCGACCGATTTCACCCGAAATCCATCACTACAACCCGTTCATCTCGCCCGACTCTGGTTCAATCGGGTACCACAAATGCAGGGGCTCGAGCAATGATTTGGTCCTCGAGAACATTCGAAGCCCGTTGCCGAATCTCTCGTTGTTTCGTATCGACGGCTCGTTCCCTTCGTACTCGCCCGACGGCGATCGAGTCGCCTTCGTGAAATTCCCGGGCCTTTTCGTGATGAATAGCGACGGCTCTCGAGTCCGGAATGTTCTCAACCGAACTTCCTTCTCGACTGCGTGGGATTGGAAGAGGAAAGGAGTAGTGTACACGAGCGTGGGGCCCACGTTCTCTTCCGAGAGCACGAAGGTCGACATTATCTCGATCAACGTAGACGATAAAGACTCCAATTTGAATTACAAGCAATTAACCCTAGGAGGGAAGAACAACGCATTCCCTTCGCCTTCGCCCGACGGAAAACGGGTCGTTTTCCGATCGGGTCGAACCGGTCACAAAAACTTGTACATCATGGATTCATTGGAAGGAGAATCGGGCGGGCTTTACCGGTTAACCGAGGGCCCGTGGACTGATACAATGTGCAATTGGTCTCCGAATGGGGAATGTATCGCGTTCTCTTCGGATAGAGAGAATCCGGGTTCGGGTAGTTTCGAGTTGTTCAAGATTCGCCCGAATGGAACCGGGCTGGAAAAGGTGATCCGGAGCGGGTTGGGCGGGCGGGCGAACCACCCGTGGTTTAGCCCGGATGGTCAACACATTGTGTTGACTTCCGATTACGCGGGGGTTTCGGCTGAGCCGATTTCGAACCCGAACCACTACCAGCCTTACGGCGATATCTTCGTGATAAAATCGGACGGGTCGGGAATAGAAAGGCTGACTCATAATTCGTACGAGGATGGAACACCGGCTTGGAGCCCGAAATTTACAAGGCCCGTTAGTGTCGAATGGGCTGTCGAGAGGCCCAATTGTTCGTTCGACGATTGCCACTGGCTTGACCTCGGGCGGAATCGAGCATCGAGGGGGCAGTGTGCCCGGTGAGGAACTCGAGTTTCGAAGCCTCCGTCGAATCGATGTTTCTAGCTATGTACTATGTGAAAAATCTTGTGTTAATGAATGATCATATTGTAAAACAGGTTTTGTAATTATAAGTGCAATAAAACTATGTACAAAGAAATTTCCATTAATTGAAAATAATTAATAACTATTTGATCTAATAAAAAAAATGGTGATGTTTGAAATTGTGATTTGGTGTTACTGGATGTGTAATAATTTGTGTAATTTTAATTATTTGATGAATTATTTTAGTACTAAGTAAAAACAAAAATATGACTAATTCAAAAGAGAAACCCAATATGGTAAACAAGGTTAATTCAAAGGGAGGGAGGCAAATTTTGTTTTAAAATTAAATGGGTTGAGAATAGATAATTCTTGATAAATCGGTTATGCCTGAATTTAAATTTGTAATACAATTTGACTTGAGTTTGAGCTTTCGTTTGTGTTTTGTCACTCGGATAACATTGACACGTCATGATCCGATCAATTAATACCAACACGAACTCCACATGACAGCATGACTCATCGACCATCCATAATGAAGATCGACAGAAAATCAGAATACTAATTTTGATCCATAACGAAGATCGACGAAAATCAGAATACTATATTTTTTTTAAGAATTTGAGTTTTTTTCAATTATAGCAACAAAATAAATTGAATTTGAGTCTTCTTCAATTATAGCAAAAAAATAAATTGAATGTGAAAAAACGAAAAAAATAACATTATTTTTAGCACAATCCTATACGAGGTCGCGGTGCCTCACAGACGCTAGTCACGCTACTATCATGCATGAGATTGTACAAACGGTACGAGATCGTACAAAAGATTCTTAGCTTCAATCTCTTTTATTTTTCAACACAATCATAATGTTTAATTTTTTATTTCATTTTTATATTTATTTATTTGTTTATTTATACATATGGCGTGTGACTGGGTAGATTACGGGGTATTTGAGATTTTTATTTAATGCCACATGTGATTTCCGGTGTCACTAGCCACGAGGACGAAAAATAATTTTGACTCAAATTATCAATCAATTTACTAGTAAAAAATGGATTTCCAAGTGAATTAAAGCTTCTCCAAACTTTATCCATTTGAGTGACTGTCCCATTGCTTGTGACTGTGCCGACACTTATTCCGGTCAAACTTCCCATGAAAAAAACGGTGTCTATATTAAAATAAAGAGAGTTGCTAAATGGCAGAATCCCATGGTAGAAACTCTCAAAAAATTAACTTATAAATATATATAATTATTTTTATTAATTTATTTTATTGTTAAAATTGTGTATCATATATCTTTGATTCATATTTTATTTTATATAATTTTTTTATATTAAAATAAATTAAAATATAATTTTTTTACTAAAAATACACCATTTATTTTATAATTTTATTTAAAAAATTAAAAAAATTGATATATAATAATAAAAAAATGAAAGAATAATACAATACTTATTTATAATCTATAATATGAAATTAAATAATATTTATAACGTTAAAATAATAATATATAAATTTAAAACTTATTTCTACCCATGGCAGAATCTGGCCACGCAGAACTACCGATAAAAAATATGTGCATTTTATTTTAGTGTAATGAATTACGTGAAAATTATTTTAATTTCTAAAATATATTGAATCAATATAACAACATGTGTATTTTATTTTAGGGTGATTTTGAATAAAGCAGAGTTTTTAAAATTTCTTAAAATTAAAGAACTTATTTTTTTCTAATTATTAATAAAAGAAAATTATATAATTTTATTTTAATTTTGTTAATTTACATACGGTTATTAATTAACACCTCCATAATTTTACAATTTTAATTATTTACTCACTGGTCCAAAGACAGTTGTCACACTTTCCTTTTTGGGGTGTCCAACAATAGTTGACACACCCCAAAAAAGGAAATAATTATTCTAACTCTTTCATTTTAATATACAATTTTATTCTACATTACCCCACCTACTTTTTAAACTTTACTCACAACTATTTTACTTTTTATTTTTAAAATATATTTTTACTTTTTACCTTTTAATTAAAATTTTAAAAAACAATAATTTTCTTAAATTCTGTTTCCAGCAAAGTATGACATCTGGACGGAGGGAGTATTATTTTTAATTAATACACCACTTAATCATCCTAAATTAGGAAAATGAAGTGGTGTATAAAGTAAAAATAACAAATAATTAAAATTATAAAAATATAGGGATTAAAAGGGTTGCAAATAGGGCTACTATTAATTAATATTTATTATATTAGGTAGGTAGTTATTACATTTTTTTATAATTATAATTTTAAAGTATTTTTATTAATAAAAAATTTAAAAAAATAAAATATTAAATTGTAAGCGTTAATTTATGTAAAACTTAAAATATTATAAACTATATTACCCTCGCTAAATAGTTCTTTATTTTAATATAATAAATTACATGCAAATTATTTTTATTCTAATAAATTACGTGCATTTTGTGTGCAATTTAATTTAATTTAATAAATGGGTGATTTTTTTATAAGGGGGCGGTATAATTTAAAATATTATAAATTTTACTATACCTTTTTCTAAATAGTTCTTAATAAATTACTGCATTTATGTGCAAATTATTTTAATGTAATGTGCATTTTGTGTGCAAATTAATTTAATTTAATAAATTAGGTGCATTATATGTGAAAATTAATTTAATTTAATAAATTAGGTGCATTTTATGTGCATTTTGAATTTTATTTTTATCATAATGTTTAATTACCTGCAAATGATCTCTGTGACAAAACCTAATTCCTCAGTTGAATTGACAATATTAATAAATATTATTATTGAAAATATTGTGTGTGGGGATATAACTTCGATCAGGGTGTGCTTGCCGATACGTTTTGATAGAGAGTGGGTTTGCATTGGTTGTGGCCGCGATCATAACCGTCTTCGACACCGTTTGCTCCGGTAATAATCTTTTGAAGAACGACAAGATATTTGCATATAAAACTTACAAAAGAAAATGAGTTTTTTTGATAGAATGTTTTGGGGATATCAAGTTCTACTGTCTATTTCTACGCCTTGTTAGCTTTCGACCAGAGCTCCACGATCACGGGCACTTATGCCGGACAGTTCATCACGCACGTAAGCCCGACATAAATAAAGTGATCTGCCTCAAGCCCGATATATATATATAACCCGATTTATAAATAAAACCGATCTATCTGTTTTGGATTGTTAGAAACTTCTTAATTGATTTGTAAAAAACATCAATTGTGTAAGCTTGGATTGTATCAACGCGCTTGATCGATTTTTGCAGTACTAATGAACGAGTTGATTGTTCGACAAGTGAAACACATGAACACAATATTCTGGACTCTAAGCAAGATGTTGCTTATTATCCGACCAACAAAATCCGTGCTCAAATAGTATATGTTGATGTCTATAATAAATTACGTTCATTTTGCGTGCAAATTAATTTAATATAATAAAATAAGTGCATTTTATGTGTAAATTATTTTAATATAATAAATTGCGTGCATTTTATTTTTATCATAATAATTAAGACCTGCAAATAACTTCTATACAAAATCTTCATAAGTTGAATTCCTGACATTAATAAAAAAATACTGTGGCGGTAGCTATATAACTTTAGGGTGCTTGCTAATACTTTTTGATAGAGAGTGGGTTTGCATTGGTCGTGACCTTCCTTAACAACGTGACGATCATAATCGTCTTTGGCACCGCTTGCTAAAGGAGTGTTCAAGGGAATGTTCGTTCCTAAGCTAAGTGGCAAAGGCGCTACACCCGATTCCATTGCACTAGCTTCTTGGTGCACTTGTTATGCCGTAAGTGTATGTATTGTATATGTCAATGTTGGGCCAATAACACCTTAAAAGGCCTTGTTAAGGTATTAAGGTTGTCCAACTTATATGTGAGCCCAGGGTTCTTATTCCAATCGATGTGGGATATCCAACACTCCCCCTCACGAGTAGGCCGGAAATTTCATCGGCTCTACTCGTGGATTAATGCCATCTTTGTGGCGAGCCGGAAATTTCATCGGCTGGGGGATCCACATCGTATTGGGCCCGCTCTGATACCATGTTAATGTTGGGCCAATAACACCTTAAAAGGCCTTGTTAAGGTATTAAGGTTGTCCAACTTATATGTGAGCCCAGGGTTCTTATTCCAATCGATGTGGGATATCCAACAGTATATTACTATCTCTGTCCGAGAAAAACAGATCAACTTCTTTCACAAAATACAAAGGAGAGAGTCGTGTTTTTCTGAGACTTACGCCAGACAATTCATTATGCATGTAAGCTTGACATATACAGTATTATAAATAAAGCGATCTCGCCCGAAACCTGATATAAATAAAAATGCAGGGTTTTTTGGATCTCAAATAACTTGATGGGTTAGAAATTAACTTGATGACAAGGTGCATTGCAATCACTCTGAGTCAAATGGTATAAGTAGTAATCGGAGGATATTCTGGAGTCGGTAGATTAAGAGATAAAAATTGATTTCATATCTTCTGAATTGAATTTGTAAAGAACATCAATTGTGTAAGCTTGGATTGTATCATCGTCCTTGATTTTGTGTGCAAATTAATTTAATTTAAATTATAATACATTATGTGCATTTTTTGTGCAAATTAATTTAATTTAATAAATTAAGTAATTAATTTAATTTAATAAATTAAGTATGTTTTATTTTTATCATAATGATTACATTCAAATGATTGTCTCAGTCTCAGTGACAAAACCTTCTTTGATAGTAAATAATATATTTGCCTCAAGAAAAATGTTTTACTGATGGCCAAAATATATAGTACAAAAGATACGTAAAATAAGGAAAAAGGATAAACAACAAAGCTTGAACCGAAACATTTCAAACAGTGGACGAGACAAACTCTTGGTGAAAATGTCTGCAAGTTGAAGGTTGGAAGGAACGAACCGAGTAGAAAGACGACCGGATTCAACAAGCTCTCGAACAAAATGGCAATCGATGTCAATGTGTTTTGCACGCTTGTGCGAGACTGGATTCTGAGTGAGGAAAAGGGCACTACGATTATCGCTAAGAAGGACAGGTGGCGTCGGCGGTAGGGCAGAAAGATCTCGAAGAAGATTGGAGACCCAAACGAGCTCGGCCGACGTGTTTGCTAAGGCTCGGTACTCAGATTCACAACTGGAGCGGGACACCGTCGGCTGTTTCTTGGCGCTCCAAGAGACAAGATTTGGACCGAGGAAAATGGCGTAGCCATAAGTAGAACGCCGGGTGTCGAGGCAGCGGGCCCAATCAGCATCAGAGTAACCAAGGAGCGAGGAAGAACCGCGAGAAAATGAAAGGCCGAAACTAAGGGTGCCTTTGACGTATCGGAGAATACGTTTAACCGCCTGAAAGTGTTCAATTGTTGGGTGTTGCTGAAATTGACTTACGGTGTTCACAGAATAGGACAAATCAGGGCGAGTGATGGTCAAGTACTGTAAGGCGCCAACCAAAGAGCGATAAAGAGTAGGGTCGGAAAAAGCGGTACCGGCAGAGGTGAAGGAGGCCCCGGGAGCAAGGGGAGTGGAAACAGGCTTGGAATCCAGAAGATCGGCGCGAACAAGGATGTCGTGGGCATATTTGGCTTGACTGAGAAAAAGTCCAGACGAAGGATATGAGACTTCCAAGCCCAGAAAATATCCAAGGCGGCCGAGGTCTTTTAAAGCAAATTCCTTGCTTAACTGACGCAACAGAGTACGTAGTGAAACGTTATGGTTGCCGGTGATAATGATGTCGTCAACATAGACGAGAAGGTATATAAGATGGGTTTGGCGACGGAAAATAAAAAGAGATGTATCAGAAGTACTACACTTGAATCCCAACTGTAAGAGAAAACCACGCAGTCGCTGATACCAAGCTAGAGGTGCCTGTCGAAGCCCGTATAACGCCTTTCGAAGACGACAAACATGATTTGGATGTAGAGGGTCGATGTAGCCCGGTGGTTGTTCCATATAGACGGGTTTGGTTAGAACGCCGTTAAGAAACGCATTTTTAACATCAAGTTGATGTAATGGCCAAGATTGGAGAACGGCGAGGGACAAGATAATACGAACAGTGGAGGCTTTAACAACCGGGCTGAAAGTGTGTGTAAAATCAAAACCAGGAATTTGGCTGAAACCCTGTGCGACAAGACGAGCCTTATATCGATCCACGGAGCCGTCGGCGAGAAACTTAGTGCGGTACACCCACTTGGAACCAACAATATTCGTGTGAGGAGGGCGAGGGACAAGTTCCCATGTTCGATTGTGACGAAGAGCTGTCATTTCTTCGTCCATGGCGCGAACCCATGCGGGGTTCTTAAGTGCGGTTTTGATGCCTTTCGGTTCAGTGACGGCGGTGAGAGCGGAGTACAAATGATTTGACTCGAGAAGAGCTACATCGGCCGGATATCGGGGTTTGAAAATACCTGATTGTGCGCGAGTGCGCATTGGATGAGAGCGCCCAGAAGGTGGTGGCGGTTGTGCGGGTTGAGAGGCTGATGGACCAGCTAGTGATGGAAGTAGCTGGACATCAGATTGTGGAATAACTTGTGGTTGGAGTGGTTGAGCAGGAGGTGTTTGTACAGGCTGTGATGAATGGTGGGGAGTTGGTGAGCATGCAGCAGTTGGACAAATAAAATGCGGAGGCAGCGGAGATGTAGGTGTTGTAGATGGCTGTGAAGAAGGATCCGTCGTAGTAGAAGGCGAGTCGCATGCAACAAAAAATTCGGAGAGAATGAGTGACGAGGATGAGCGAGAGGTATCATTAGTAGCAGCAAATGGAAAAATTGTTTCGTCAAATCGAGCATGCCGAGTTATATAAATGCGACGGGTTGAGTAGTCGAGACAACGGAAACCTTTATGATGTGTACTATAGCCCAAGAAAACACACGGTAAGCTACGAGGGGCGAACTTCGTTTTGGCGTAGTCACGAAGACAAGGGTACACTTTGCAGCCAAAAATATGAAATGAATCATATGCAGGTGAACGCCCAAACAGTACATCAAAAGGGGATTTGTTGCTGAGAACGGCACTAGGTAACCGATTAATAATATAGACAGTCGTGCTGAAGGCATCCACCCAATATGATAAAGGCACTGATCGATGAATGGAAAAGTAAGGCGAGACCCATCTCGGTAATATGACGATGTTTGCGTTCGGCTCTACCGTTTTGAGCAGGAGTGTGCGGACAAGAGATGAGGTGATGAATGCCGGACGACATAAAATGAGAACGTAGACGATGATTTGTGAACTCCGTACCACCATCACTTTGAAATTGTTTGATTTTCCGTGAAAATTGAGTCTCGACAAATTTCTGAAAATTGAGAAATGTAGCCACGAAGTCGAACTTTGCACGTAATGGGTAAAACCAACAAAATCGAGAGTGATCATCGATGAAAATCACATAATAACGAAAACCAGTAGTAGACGAAATAGGAGCAGGTCCCCACAAATCACAATGAATTAAATCGAGAATACCAGACGCTCGTTTATTATTAGCAACAAACGGTAAACGAGTACTTTTGGCGAGTTGACATGTCTTGCAAACAGTAGGTAAAGGTAATAAAGCATTAACTGATACTAAACCAAGTTTATGTAATAAAGAAACTGTAGAAACGGCAACATGCCCAAGACGAGAGTGCCACAGTTCAAAGGAGGCAGATAATCTCTTGTGTCCATGTACAGCGGCAAGAGCGTGTGCCGGCGAATCCAACAAGTAAAGACCACGGTCAAGAGTGCCGGTTGCGAGAACCTGGCCTGTAAGACGATTCTGAACAGAAAATTTTGTGTCATTAAAAATAATAGTGACCGGATGATCTCGGGTCAGTTGACTCACGGATAACAAATTTTTAGTGAGACCAGGGACCACAAAAACATTACGTAAAGTAAGTGAGCTTGATAGTTTGAGAGAACCATAATGAGAAATAGATAAATTCGCACCGTTTCCAACCGTGACATGATCTGTACCAGAGTAAGATGACGCATGATCAAGAGATGATGGATCACCAGCCATGTGAGCCGACGCACCTGTGTCTAAGTACCAATCGGATAGATTAGAGGGAGAGACGTTACAGCCCGCGGAAAAAGCTTCGGCGATGTTGGCGGTGTTTGCGGTGTTGGCGGGGCGACATGAACGATCGTAGGAGCGATCGAAACGTTTAGGGCAATCAAAACCGTCATGGTCCGTCTCTCGGCAAAAGAAACAACGTGGAGTGAAATTGCGACGACCGCGTCCATTTCCAGAATTTCCGGCATTATTGTTAGAAGGACCACGGCCTCTTGTGTAGGAAGAGCCACGACCGCGATGATTTCCAGAACTTCGCCCGCGTCCACCGCGAGTAACGACGGAGAAAGCTGCCTGTGACATAACTGGAGAAGAGTTAGTGTAATCAAGGGACTTTTGAAATAATTCATGAGATTGTGCTCGGGCGACGAGAGTGCTGAAGTCGGGTAATGGATCTTGCGCCATTTGTGCAGCCGTAAAGCCGGCAAATTCAGAACCAAGACCGCGAAGAAACCAGTGAGACTGATCTGAGGCGTCAATCGATCGACCGATGGCGGTGAGTTGATCTGAAAGAGTCTTGAAGTGGCGCGCATACTCGGCGACAGATTTATCGCCCCGTTTGGTGGAGAGTAGGTCATCCTTTAGACTGAGCTCACGAGCTTTGGAGTTATGACTATAGGCCCGAGAAAGTGCGTCCCATACCTCCTTAGAGGTTTTGCAACCAATAACGACTGTCATCGATTCCTCTGTAAGAGTAGACACGAGGAATAGCTTGACCGTCTGATCTCGCTGCTGCCAAGCGGCAAAGTCAGGGTTGGGGGCTGTGGGGTTTGCTGCTGTGCGGATGGTGCTAGATGGAGGAAGAGAGGATCCATCTAGTAATGGCATAAACTGTTGACTAGTAAGCAATGGCTCTATTTGTGCATGCCAAAGGAGATAATTTGAGGAGGTGAGTTTAATATTTACCATGTGTATCATGGTAGAAAGAGGGAGGTTAGGAATTTCGGTTGCAGCCATGAGGATGAGCTACGGAGGCGGAAGAAAAAAATAGAGAAAGAATTAGGGTTTCAGGCCAACGTTAGGCTGATACCATGATAGTAAATAATATATTTGCCTCAAGAAAAATGTTTTACTGATGGCCAAAATATATAGTACAAAAGATACGTAAAATAAGGAAAAAGGATAAACAACAAATAAGAAACGATATGGTCATCTCCCTACGTATCGCTAACATTCTTAGAGCATCTCCAATGGTATACCTATACATAGGTACAATTTGATGACATGTCATATGCCACATCAATAATAATTTATACCTCAATATATATACCAATGGTTTGAGGTACAAATTTTTTTCTTTATGCTTGTGGGACCCACATTGCAAGACACACTCAAATTTGTACCTAGTATCTAATATTTGATACTCATTTTTTTTTCTCTCACAAATTGTACCTATCATCCCAATGGTGTACCTAGGTACAATTCCATGCCATGTAGGAATTGTACCTACCATTGGGGATGCTCTTAAGTAAAATTGACGAATTTCACTACTACAAAATAGACTCTATTGTGACCTTTCGACTTCTACCAAACTCTCAATTTTAACCTTTAGAAGTGACTCCCCAATATCATGGGCTTCAATCAATGGCATATCATGGGGAAGCTCTATGTCCACCTTCATTTAATTTGTTTATATTTTAATTACACATTCATTCGTACATATCGATATAACAAGGCATGAATTAGTTAGTAAGCTTACCTCAACAAAGTATATATAATACACCAAATTTGTAAGCGTGGATTGTATCAACGCGCTTTATTCTAGGATTGTGATGTATAGAACAAGGTACGTCAACTTAGCCAGTTGTTATGGCGGCGCTGATTTCCCCAGGAGTAAATCTGAAAATGAGACGACAACGAACAATCATTTCAAGTTTCAACTAATATAAGTATATATTGGCTACATTAAGAAAGTGTAGACAACGAACAATCAGTATTTGTTTTTATTAAATTCAAATTATTTGCCTGCATTTTCCAGAACGTTCCCCGACCAATTGATCATTGTGTAGACAGCCAAAGCTATAGAACCAGCTGAAGAAAAAAAACCTCAAGATCTGCTGCAAGTGGATTTCCCATATTTCACCTCCTCCGCCAATCTTTGAAGAAAATCACTCTTCATATTTTCAACCGCGAATTCATTACAACTACTTTCTGAAGGTTTCACCATATCACTGCACGACTCCAATATTGATGCAATCCAAGGTTCGGCAACCGACGTAGAAGCTCGATTACAAGCTAGAACGACGAAGAAGACGGCGGAAAGAGAGTCGGGAGAGTGCCGGGAACGCACCGAGAATGTGGCCAAAATTCTGTGGAACCCGCATTTGAGCACGAGGTTAGTTCCCAGGAACCCGCGGATAGCTTCCTAGAACCGCGGGCACAAGGAGGAGAAATTCTGGGGAACCCGAGGATCAACCCGAGGATCAACCCAGACCCTTTTGCACTAACCTCGGGTTAAGCCGCGGGATTGGCAGAAAATTCCAATTTGCGCCCAAACTTCTTTGTGTGCGGAATTTTAGTCCTTTCCTTATTTTTGGGCGTGACTTTTTGCCCAAGACATCCCTTTTCCTTCACTTTTTAGGTTTGCCTATATAAAGGCTTTGTGAGACTTTATTTTAAAACATGATTTTGATGATGAATAAATATATTTTTGTGAGTTTTTATTAAATCTCTCTTGGGTTCGAATTCTACCCGATTATCCAAAGAATTCAACCGACGAATCAACGAAGCGATCCACCCTTCGTTCGTGTGTCTTCCTCATCCCCGAGTTGCTGCGTCGATCGCGTGTTGGGGTCTAGGGTTCCGTCCTTAGATTATTTCACGAATCAGATTCAGAGGTTTTGGGACTTCCGCCGGTATCTTTTATCCTTTTCGTTAATCGTTCTTCTTCAATTCTTTCATCCCGACGAGGTACGTATCAAATATTACTCGCTCTCCATGTAATATGAGTTGAGTCGAGGTGCTTATTAATTAAGTTCATGAAATAATTAATAATGTGATTTTATCATTTAATATACCAAAATATCATCTAAATCGCAAAAAAGAAAATAAAAAACTAAAACATCGATCATCTAAATAAAATAGGAGAGAGTAACAGTTTTTGTCTGCCCATCCAAACATGCACGTAAATGTTTCATTTTTGCCGTTACTTGTAGTTCACAGATACCTTGAGATATATATGATCACAAAATCAAAAGTTCAACGTATTTTCGAAAATCTACGTAAATACACGCATAAACAACAAGTAAAAATAATTAAATTAAACTACTACGTACTAGCTAGCTAGTTAACTAGTTTCATCTCTTTTCTTGTTAACTATCCTTGAAAGGGTTTGTAAACCTTGAGATCACTAATCACCCCAGCAACCGACCCTAATCCAGCCACAATCGATATAACCAAACAAACCAAACTCAAAGCTTGTAGACAAACCCATCTCAAGCTCCCCTTCGGAATCTTCTTTTGCGCGATGTACATCTCCACCGGGTAATAAATGGTCAACGGCCAAAACCCTATTGCCCCAATAAACCCTACAACGTCATTGAAAAACGGCATAAGCATCGAAATCACCGTGCTGACGATCACAAAAATCGTCCTCCAAACGAGCCTAAAGAGATTGAGTTTCATCGGGTACCCAGGAATCGGGACAATGATTTCCTTCGCGATATATTTATTTTCGGGAAAACAAGACGACACTTTGTTCTCGACAAAGGCGAAGAGGGGCTGACAATAGACTTGGTATGCACCTAATAGGTGTATGACTATGGCTGCATTTGCTATGTCGATGAGCCAATATGGATTGTAGAACCCGAAGCCGGTGAGGAGGTTTCCGGGGGATAAGTCACCGAAAGCTGCATAACCAAAACAGCCACATGGCATGTAGAAGATTGTGGTGATGGCTATGCTTATGAAGGTGGCTCGTTTCATCGTCTTGTTTTCCGAAGGTGGTGACTTTAATGTATCCTGTCAATTCAGTATCATATGAACAAACGCATTTTTTGATTGTGTTAATTAAACTGAACAACTATTTTAATTTTCAACTTAAAAATACATTTATACCCTTCATATACTAGTATTTTTATGAAATGAAGGGAGTATAACTGAAATGTACCTGAATTTCAATGAGGATCATGGAGTAGGAATAAGCGAAAGCTATGGCTCCAAGAGAATTAAAGCTTCTCCAAACCTTATCCGTTTTAGTGACGGTGCCGTTACCGGTGACTGTGCCGACACTTATTCCGGTCAAACTTCCCATGAACTTCCCGGATTCTGTGGTAGTTATAAGAAATATAATCGTACGTGTTAAAACACTTGAAGAAATTAAACAACAGCATAAGAAATTAAAAGTAATGTTTTGACCTGCAACTCTTCCGATACCGAGAGATAGGCCGACAATGGAATAGGTAAACGACATCACTGCAGCAAGAATCGAAAGCCACCAAATCTGATCGAAATCCGGGATTTGAGAGAACACGATTTCTATAGCACCAAACGCAATCATGTATGGATTGCTCGAGACTACGCATGGGCTGCTATCTCCGTTCGAGTGGAAACAATTAGACCTCTCAATCGCCCTGTTTTCCCAAATCATCATAAAAAACGAAAAAAAGGTTGGTTCTGTAATTATCTATAGAAAAGAGGTGGGATGTGATAAAAATGAAGAAAAATATATATGCCTTCTTTTTGTATAAGAAATTTAAAAATGGTTTCTTTTTGTGATTATCTCAAAATGGTGGGAATGCACACTCAATGGCTCTGCCCCATTAAATTTCACATCAGTAAAGAAAAAAAGGGTTGTTTTTGTAATTATCAGAGAAAGTGAAATGTAGAAAATTGAATTAAAAAGGGGTTCTTATTGTAATTATCTCTAACAATAAAGTGTAATTTGAAAAATTGAAAGCAGTCACAAACCCATTAAATTTCACTTATCAGCACACAAAAAATGGAATACAAAAAAGTCATTCATGTAATTATCTAAAGAATAAGGTGGAATGTGACATTTTATTAAAAAAACAAAAACAAAAAAAACATACACCATGCTTATAGCTGCAGCAATGGTGTATCCAATAGCAGTTCCAAAAAGATTCAGGTACTGAATTGCCCCACAAATCTTAAACTGGAACCCACCTGTAATTTCCAAGAAACACAACACAGGGGCCAAAGTGAAATTTCAGTTTTTCAGGGGTCGAAAATGCAAATACCGAATAATACGACGAAAACTCGAGATTTCAGCAGAAACAAACCACCCACCTAGGTTGGCCTGAACAGCATCCATGTAGGTGTAGTTTCTCTTGCCGGTATCGGGGTCGCCGGACCGGTAACAATCGGCCAGAAGGGCAGAAGTGTAATATGTCACATAGGAGAACATGAGCAGCATGAATGGGCCTGCGGCCCAGCCCAATTGGGCTATGGCCCAAGGCAGGGAAAGGACACCGGAACCAATTACGGCTGTGATGATATGGGCACTTGCGGTCCAAACAGTTCCTAGATATGAATGAATAAAAATAAATCGTAACACGTAAAATAATTAAAATTTTCTGTTTGAAATATAATAAAATTAAATTACCAGTTCTTTTGTTCTTGCCATCGTTCATCTTTCAGATAGATCGATGATGTAGTGTGATTAATGACAAAATAGTAAACGAGAATGTTGAATGTAGTGAATGGGAATTATATGAATTGTAAGAAGGATACGAAGTATATGAAGCACATAAGGCAATGCTGGGAATATGAATTGTAGGAATGGTAGGTAGCTAGTATACAATTATAGTTTGATTCTTGTTAAATGATTAAAAAAAATGGTTTCCTAGCGATTTGGAGGGATGTGTTTGGTGGAATATATATAAAGTTGGCTGACTTTCTGAGTACTTTGTTTACTTACACGAACAAGGTTAGTCGTCTATTGCATCAAGGTACATTAATTGTTTTTCATGAAATTGATCATGATTGTCTGTGTGCTTACGATATTACGGATTAATTTCTTTTGGGCAAAAAAATCATATGAATTTAAAATTGTTATAGTATATACATGAACTCATTAAGTTGGGTCTAAAACTGACTAAAACTAAAAGAAAGAAGTACAAGGGGTCGATTTCGATTCAAGCGTACAGACGTCATCGAAACATTCTCGCAGCCAAACGCATTTCTGTTATAAGAGATCATGCTGCTGCGAATAAGGCTTAAGATCATTATAGTAGTACTATATGTTTGGTTAGTTTGCTTTCAATAAAAGATACTTATCAATTATCATGATGCTCTAATTTTGAATCACAAACTTACAATGTTAAATCTAGACCGGAAATTTCCGAGAAACATTGGTCCACTACTGAACAAAAATGACCTCAGTAAAATTTGAACTAATTACATGTACATGAACTGTTGAGTCTATTCTTACCTCAAGCATATTTTCTCATATATCCTAGAAAATGTGCCCTTCATTGATGTTGGCTACGAGTACGAAGATGCTTAATTAATTTGTCGACAAATAGAAGCAACAACTTGCTCGTGCCACGTTTTTTTCTTTCCCTATTTGGTGTGTACATTTCTTTTTGCTTTTTTGATGTTAAAAGGAAGCTTTGTGCTTGATGATACATGTGATGAATTGAGAAGCTGGGTAGGTGAAAGTGTGAAGTCGTATACACGTGAGGGCGGGAGTTGGTGAGGAAGATATCTCCAAGCCTATTAATAAACACTCGATCCAATCCAATTCATATAATTACATGGAGAGCTAGCTAGCGAGGAATGGAGTCGTGCAGTGATATGGTGAAACCTTTAGAAAATATTTGTAATGAATTCGCGGTTGAAAATATGACGAGTGATTTTCTTCAAAGATTGCCGGAGGAGGTGAAATGTATGTATTTATTTGCTTTGATAATATTCAATCCACTTGCAGCAGAGGTTAGCACATGAGTTTTAAATTTTCTTTTTCCAGGTTTTCGAGTGCTGATACAAGCCTGTGCTCACTGTACGCAAATGGTAGCGAGTCCTTGCCGGTAAACAATGAATATGCTCGGCTTCGTCCCTGAGGAAATAGCCGCTTTCGACAGCAAATTCATGGAGGCAAATGATCATGGCAACAAGAAAGTAAAAGGAATAATTTTTTGTAAAAAAATATTGAAACATACGAATGAAAAAACATACTATATGAATGGGTCAGTTGGGTGAAAGGAATAAATTTTTGTAAAATTTATTAATTAAATTGTATTTATATATACTCGTTTTTCTTCTATTGATTATAACAACAAGGTTATGTGAATTTAATTTTGTTATAGTATATTAAATTATAATTAATTACAATAAATAATATATTAAATCACCTATTAATCAAAATTATATACTATTACAAATATTGCATAAAATAGTATATATTGCAGTAAATGATCTTGTGTTACTGAAGCAGTATATTGGAAACCAGTTTTTGTAATTATAAGTGCAATAAAACTATGAAATTTCCATTTAATTCAAAAAGAGGAATACAGTATATATTACAGTATTATTTTCAACACAACGCCTTTTTTATTAAACGAGTTGCAAATTAGTAGTTCCTTACTAAACAGGTTGAGTTTTGAGTTTAAACCTTCCATACAATTATTAAACGGGTTTGAGGTAATTCCGAGAAACATTCAATGACTACTGAACAAGGATTAAAATCTGCTCTGCTTTCCAATATACTGCTTCAGTAACATAAGAAACATTCAACGACTACTGAACAAGGATGAAAAACACTGAGAAAATCCTCAAGAAAATTTGAACTAAAATCTATACATGAACTGATTAAGTTGGCTCTAAAACTGACTAAACTAAAAGAAAGAAAAAAAATGCACGGTACAAGATTGTAAGGGGGTCGATCTCGATTCAAGCGTACAGACGTCATCAAAACACTCTCGCAGCAAACCGCAATCTGTTATAAGAAAGTTGATCCAATAGAGCATTGGATACATCGTGCGACTAACTAGGTTAGCTGGTTATGTTGTAGAAGTACTCGGAAGGTATCGACGGGGGGCAGTACTTCTTTGCCACAAATTTGTACTGTTTCATACAGAGTAAATCGTGTTAGTTATAATTAACAGCTTCATATGTTGTTGTTTATAACCTCAAGAACACGATGGAACTCACCTTGTGCTGACTGTACTTCTCTCTAACTGCGGGCAAGGTAGAATTGTGGTTATTGCAGCAGAGCCCGTGTAATGCGATTACGCAATCGTGCAGATCAAAGGGCTGGTAAAGGGTGTAGTGATGCAAAGTGGAGTCCTGGAATTTAGAACATATACATATACAAGAATCACTTTTTAGTCTAAGAGATATTATTATACGAATCACATAACAATGAGTCGAAAAGACTACTACATTCTACATACCCAGGGGGTCTTAGAAGGGAGAAGAATATATTTTGCCAGGAAAATCGAGGAGGCAGCTATCAACGATGGGGCGAAAGATAGCATACTATACTCTAGGAGAGATAACTCTGCAATGTAGTTGGCCAAGCACTCCAATTGAAGCAAAGGAGCCTGAAAAAGGTAATCGAATACACATGTTAATAACAATCTCTCTATATATAGAGATGTGGGATTTGAGGTTAATATAAGAGATGATTACCTCATTGAGAGCTTGTGCAGCTCGGACGAATCTCCTGTGAGGAAAAAATCAATACATAGACAATGAACATCAACATCTTTAACGAAAATAACATGAACAATGGCTGATTCGAATTTGAGAAATGATCTCACCTCAAGAAACACTTAGCCGTGGGTGCTGTCATTTCAAATTTGAGGAAATTCAACACAGAAGATTCCATTTCCAAAACCTCTTCCTTGAAGTATGTGTTATCAGTTATGTAGCAAAACTCTTCCACTTGAGGTGCGCAAATCTCTTCATATTTTCTGCAGATGCACATAACATTTAACTATCTCCGGCCGATAAGATTCGTGAAATGATCGAATATTGAATATGCAGAACAATAATACTTACGATGCAATCATCATACAAGCTACTCCAAGCAATTGCAACCTTTGCCTATCCATTAAATTCCCAGAAAGATATCGATCGATGTAGTTAACCGTAAGGTACAACGTGTCGGGAACAAGTCTGTATTCCTCTGCAACCTGTTGTTTATAATTGGTGTCAATGAAATGGACTAAATGTTTCCAATCATTGAAACTGACAATTCGGAAAAGGTATTGTTACCTCGACTAGCCAATCAATAAGAATCGCCCGCATACTCGAATTGATATCCTTTTGCACCCTCTCCATGAAATCAGTGGTTGGTCTTTTCTTAGCCTATAAAGTTAACCAAACATAAATCAATCAATGAACAAGGCATAGAAACAGCAAAATGATAAATGCACATATCGAAAGCGGTGAAGCAAATTCAAACCTCAGATGCCCTCAAGTGCTTGTAGATATCACAAGCGATAGTCGCGCACAACTGGGGATCATCCAGGTCATCGTCAACATCTACAATCTTATCGTCTGATTCGATTGATGCGAGCACATCACGCTTACATACGTTCCCTACAAACATCACCAAGAATCGAAAAACCGATTAGCAAGTAGTTAAGTACATAATCTATTGGTGGCAGGGCACATATAAAGTTATTAAATTACCCGTAATTTCGTCTGGTTTCGAAAGGCAAAGAATGTTCGACGCCTTCCGCTCGATGGAATCGACCGAAGCTAATTCATGACTATCCATGTACTCTATGTCCGAGCTCTTCATCGAGTCGCACGTGGACATCGACTCATCCATGGAGACAGAGGATGAATCCGATTTACCTGGAGAACAGATAGGCTTTTCGGGCACAACATCAATTGTTTCTCTACCAAAAGCAGCCACATTCTGCTTCACAGTTGGGAGCCCGGAGAAGCTTGAAGGCCCCTTCTTAATGGTCGCGATTTTCGTCGAACATGGAACCTTCAAAGTTCGAATTTTAGCCGAATTTTAGCCGAATTAATTGAAAAACTATATACACACGCATCAAAACCCTAATTAAATCAGAGCAAAGAAAAATTGGGGGATTTCAGTTCGGAGTCACACGTACAATTTTCGACGATCCCTGTAACGCGGCCCGGCCCGAATTGGCGGAACCGGAGACGTGCCTCTGATTGGTGATGTTCGAGAGCGCCGGACGCTTCTTCGCGGCCGCCGTCGCCGACGCCGCCTTCCCGGGATTCTCCGAAGCAGCCGCGTGGCGTTTCGCAAGAGACGACGTGGTGGACCTCCTCGCTCCGGCAGCGCTCGCCATTGATTACCGGAAAAGAATCGGCGAGAGCGTTGATCGGGGAAGGGTAAACGAATACGTGTAACGGAATTGAAGAACAGAATTAAGTGATTGAAATGAAATGAATGTGAGTGAGTGAGAGGGACAGAGAGAGAGCAGCTTTTGAAGCGGGCGAAAGGGATCGATTTTTGAATCGCGGGATGATCTGGACCGTCCGATCTGGGGCTCGGGTTATACCGTTAGAGGAGCGTAGAGATGTGGGGCCCGCGGGAGCTCGGTGTTTGAATTGTGAATGGCGTAGGGTGACGCGTGGGTCCGTCACCGACCAATGAGGGAACGGGATTTAGTGACTGTGAGCGGATACGTGGCTGTGACTTTAGCGGGCGAAGGGGGTAAAATTTGAATTCGAATTTTGAACCGGAGTTTTTTTGTGTAAGGCATTGGGAAAGCAGTTTTTATTTTTATTCACTTGGTCCAAGCAATGTCTTTTAACACGTGGCCAAAAGGAAAAATAATATTGTGACAAATATTGGAAATTGCATATAAACTTGTACTCCTTTTATTTTATTGTGAAAATATAAGTTCAAATATAGGTGAAATTCAAGAGAAATTTTGCATCACTTTAGGTTTGATTAGAGAGATAAATAGAAAGAGATATATAAAGATTTTCTAACCCTACTTTGATAAACACAAGACCAAAGTTAAATGTAACTTTTGCATGAAAGTCAAACTACTCATTTGAAGTTTGAATTGTAATTATTCATAATTATTTGATACAAGGTGTGATTGTGTGTAGTAAATAAATGTAAATATTTTACATCAAATGTTTTTGTTGGAAAAAAATATGTCTCTCATTTTATTTTGTGAATGAAGTGCGGTTGTTTTTCTAAGATTGATTCAACTCTTACAATTTTTATATTTGATGATTTTTAAATAAATTATACAATTCTATTTAAAAATCTCATTCAATAAATATATATATTGATAGAAGGAATAAGGTGCTACAATTTGTGTGATATATGGAATTTTTTTTCCTTGCAAGTTAAAAATCTAAAATATTTTTTCTAGAATTTACTTCTAACTACAAATTGTAATAGTCGTCAACTAGTTGATATGGCCGAGTTGGTCTAAGGCGCCAGATTAAGGTTCTGGTCCGAAAGGGCGTGGGTTCGAATCCCACTGTCAACAGTTTCCTTTTATTTTTGCTACAATTTCCTTCATGGGTCGTATTTCACTATTTTGTGATATGGTCTGGGCCTAGTTGCTTTGCTATAATATCCTTCATGGGCAATTTTTTTCTTTGGACTGGGCCCAATAGAAAAATCAAATGTAAAAAAGAATTTATTCTTTATGAGACTAGGAGTACTTTTTTTTTTCTTATTCCAATTCTACATTTTTAAAATTACATTTTCTACTTTCACAATGTACACTTTATTTATAGATGATGTGTCATTATTATTTCTACAATCTTCACATTTTTTCAATATTATAATTTTAATGATCAATTTCACTTTGAATTTATTCATTGAAATATTAAAGTACATTTTTATTAAAATTATGTACTCCATTAAATTTGTTTTGCTTATTTTGTAGAACAAGTAATGTTAAATATTTTTTTAGGTACAAGATTTAAAAAATAATATATTTTACTGTATAATAAAGTGTCATTGTTATTATTCAATAATATTTTATTAGTATAAATAAACTTTTAGGGTGATTCAACTAGAATAATGAGACTTTTTAGTGAAATTAAATTAAGGAATTATATTTTTATGAATTTATCTATTTGTAGGTAAATTCACTCAATTTTTTATTTTATTTTTTTGAATTTTAAGCACATTTTGCCACTTGTTAACATTACATATTTTATGTTTATATTTCATATTTTTTTTATAGTTGTGATTGGATGGAATTTTAGGGCCATAAATGTTATATCCAAAAATCTAATCTTGTAATTTCAAAGACTTGAGGGTCTAGAAATGGAATAACACAAAATATATTCTACTACCAATTTTATTATTTTTCCTCCGTGTAAAATAGCGGGAAGAAAAAACCCCTCTTCGCAATAGGAAAAACCTCGATTCGCCGTCGCAGCTATGGCGCCGGTGTTGCACAGCTCTCAGCAATGGGTCGA
>JACOMQ010002793.1:0-22877 GCA_014843705.1 Euphrasia arctica
TATATATATATATATATATATATATATATATATATATATATATATATTATAAATAAAGAGAATTATGAGATACTTGAATAAATTCATTAACGAGGGAGACCCCTTTATATAGGATACAAGCTAGATCAACAAGTTGGGGGTACAAAAGTCATTCACTATAGTATTCATAACTCTCCCCCTTAAAGTTGGGGGTACAAAAGTCATTCACTAGTTGGGGGTACAAAAGTCATTCACTATAGTATTCATAACAAGTTGGGGGTACAAAAGTCATTCACTATAGTATCCATAACTCTCCCCCTTAAATGACTATTTACAAGATTGTTGCCTCGTTAAAACCTTGTCAGGAAAACCAAGTGGGACAAACCTTTGTCAGCGAAATTCGGACCAACCACTTGTGAACGAAAGATAACCTAAATTCCATGTTACATGCACATTCCACACGAGTTATGTTTTGTCCTTAAGTTCGACATCACCAACTACGTACTCGTAGGACTGTGCAAAATCAGAATCCATGCGAAGCAGCGCTTTGAAATCATCAAAAGTTATAATCTTCCAGAATTTTTCATGAGCCATGGTAGCCATCTTTTTGATATTTGGATATTATTTAAGGCGAATATATTTTAAAAATAATGAATATGTAGAATATTTGTTGTTATTTAAATTGCATCTGCTAATTTATAGCAAAATATTAGGGCTTGGAACAAAAGCATTAAATTTGAATGGTCAAATCAAGCCAAGGGATGGTTCAATAAATTCAATTGATGAAAGTGTGCATTCAATTAGTTCTCCCGTTTCTCCCATTAAACTCGCCAACTACATGCACAATGATTCGATAAATCTACATACAAATCATTAAATTTTTTATTTGCTTTATATTTGAATTGTTTACTCACAATAGTCTGAGATTTTTTATATTAGATTGCGTGTAGAAAAATAAAAATTTATTGAGACTCATTAATTTAGTTGTTCAAAAAATGTAATAAATTTATTCAACAAAAGTTTAACATTCGTCTTAAATTAACAATTTGAGACCCACGCCAACTACACGCACAATGATTCGACAAATCTACATACAAATAATTAAATTATCTATTTTGCTTTGTACAGTATAAACTCTATATAGTAATACTCTATATAGGAATAAACTCTCTATAGTAATAAAAAATTGAAGTCCACACTTGGAACTAGTTATAAATAGTAATAAACTCCACATTATTATAAGTCATACATTTTTTAAGTCCCAACTTAAGGATTTATACGTCTATATAAGAATAAATGATTAATATATAATAAAAATATTTATTAATAATATTTTTATTTATCAAAATCAATAACATGTTTAAGACGACTTAAAATATTTATCAAAATCAATAACATATAGTATATAGTCAAAGTTTATAGTTCTTAGATTTATAAATATTTTATTCAATGTGTATGTGAAACACAATTTTTACATATGGTAAAATTTCATTATTCAAAATTATTAAATTGATTATATATATTTAAAGATAGATAATATATAATGTATATTACTTTTATATTTATATTATTTTTTATAAGAAAAAATTATTTTTATTTTGTAAAACTATAATATTTTTTCTCGGTTTGAAACGGTATAGGTTTCTACTGTATTTGAATTGTTTACTCACAACAGTCTGAGATTGTAAAAATTCATTGAGATTCACTAATTTAGTTGTTCAATAAATGTAATAAATTCATTCAACAAAAGTTTTAACATTCACATTAAATTAACAATGATTCGTCATATTTTCGTATGACAGTCGACAAACACGTTCGCTTTAGATTTATGGTAAAAATTTGCCATAATTTTCGCCTTAAATCATTCGACCAATATTTAACACACATTCGATAAATGAATCTTTTTTTTTTGTCCAGGTCAATTGCAATGTCTTGGGATTCGAACCAAGGACATCAAGTCCTCAATTTAAGTGCTCAACCAATTGAGCTAACAACCCTTGACCGATAAATGAATCTTGTCGAATGTTTGTTGGTAAATAAGGACCGAACAAACTTAAGAGAGATTCTACAAAAAAGTAAAACTCAATTTAAGTGCTCAACCAACTGATGTTTGTCGGTAAATAAGGACCGAACAAACTTAAGAGAGATTCTAAAAAAAAAAAGTAAAAGTAATTTTGGTGGTTCACTGCTTTTCTTAGTTAAAAAAACAGTAGAAAAACATTGTAGGACTACTTTTATTTTACTCTTTGGAAAAACTAATGCAAAGTCTAAAACCAATTTAGGGCGAAGTTTCTCAATATTTTGCTCGGGAAAATCAAGACCAACAGACCAACCATACGGCGGCGCAATGGAACTCCCTCCTCCTCAAAAACGAAAGCGCTCCCCCTCTCCGCCGCCGCAGGCCTCGCTCCCACCCTCCAACGTCCCCATTGATCTATCACTTCTCGAAGCTCTCGAGAAGTCTCAGCCGAACGCCATCGAAACCCTCGACCTCAAAACCCTAAAAAAGCTCGCCCTCTCTTTGGAGCGCCGTCTCAACTCCAACACCGCCGCCCGCCTCAAGTACCCCGATAACCCAGACAAGTTCGCCGATTCCGAGCTCGAGCTTCACGACGAGCTCCAGAAGCTCAAAATCCTCGCCGGCGCGCCGGAGCTCTACTCCGACCTCGTCAGCCTCGGCACAGTCAATTCAATCACTGGACTCCTCAACCATGACAACGCGGACATCGCCATTGACGCTGTCACTCTCTTGCAGGACCTCACGGATGCCGACGTTGTGGAGGACAACGAAGAGTCCGCTCAGGTTCTTGTGGACGCGCTGGTAGAGAATAGTGCCGTAGAATTACTCGTGCAGAATCTTTCTCGTCTGAATGATTCCGACCCCGATGAGTCGGCTGCGATTTACAACACACTGTCTACCATTGAGAACCTAATCGAGGTCAAGCCCTCTGTGTCCGAACTCGTATGTGAGAAGACCAAGTTTCTTAAATGGCTCCAGGCTCGGATTAAGGTACGGGAGTTTGATAGTAACAAGCAGTATGCCTCAGAGATTCTTGCCATTTTGTTGCAGAATAGTGTAGCCAATCAGAAGCGGTTTGGGCAGATGAATGGGGTGGACACTTTGTTGCAGGCTGTTGCCTTGTATAAGTCCAGGGATCCGAAGACTGGGGATGAGGAAGAGATGGTGGAGAATTTGTTCGGCTGTTTGTGTTGCTTGTTGATGCCATTGGAGAATAAGGAGAGGTTTGTGAAGTCAGAAGGGGTGGAGTTGATGATCATTGTTATGAATCAGAAAAAGTCGTGTTATGGGTCCGCGATCAGGGCTCTGGATTTTGCCATGACTAATTATCCTCCCGCGTGTGAAAGGTTTATTGATGTGATGGGTTTAAAGACTGCATTCCCTGCATTTATGGGTAAGGCAAGTTCGCTCCCCCTTCTCTTTGCTAGTATTTGGTGAGCTTTACTAAATGCTTATTATGGATCACTTGTGATTTCTTTCATGCTCCTTGTTGTTTTCGATTGGGATATATAAAAGAAACAATTAGTGGAGTAAAAGTAAAATCACTGTTCATATGGAACTATATTTATAACAATGACTGCATCATGGCTTGAAGATATGACAACACTAATCTCATCCAGTCTGTTGTTTTCTTTATATCTTGAAATTGAATATGATTTTGCTTTTAAGATGCTCAATTATTGTTTTTAGTGACACGAAGATATATCTGCATATGTTGTTGACCTTTATGCTTAACGTTGTCATCTCTTTTTGCTTTATTTATTTTGCTGGATAGATACCCCTCAGTAAGAAGAACAAGAAAAAACAGTATAAAGAAGAACTGGAAGAACGTCTCTTATCGCTAATTGCATCATTATTCGGTAAGAAATCGATTTCCTTCTGGATTACGATTTTTATCTTTTATTGCAGATATTGAAATCAAGAAACTCCACTCTTAGGTAGTATGAATACATGTATGATGTATCTAAAACATTTGAACTCTTCGTCTTGTACGGTTGTACCTTGCTTCTGTATGTAAAATGGAAATCCTTATATGTGGTTGAGGCCAGTTCTGTGGAGTTTCAGTTTCCTAGAACATTTGATTGAAATTATACTTATCAATTCGCATGCCCCTACCCCTCAAGATAGACTATCCCTTGCTCTAATTACATTGCCTTATTTATGTTTGGTCTGTGTGTTTGGAAGACAATGACTACTGCCTTGGTAGAGTTGAGTTGTAATTTTTATTTCTCCAAAGTTGTAATGTGATGTTTTCATGTTTTGCCCTCTTTAGCCCCTGAATATTCGGAAATCATGTATGATTTTATGATTCCCTTTATCATGTGCTTATAAATTAATATTAGTTCTATTGCGAACCAGGTGGAATTCTAAGGGGTTCTAGAAGGGAAAGGTTGTTAAGTAAATTCGTGGAGAACGAGTGTGAAAAGATAGACCGACTCATGGAACTATACTTGAGGTACCTACTTCCTACAGCCTTTGCTTATAAGTCAAAATCACCCATTCTTCCACTTTGTTTTAATTTGTGGCTGAAGCTGTCTTCTGATACTTCTTGCTAAAATTGATAGATATTCCGATAGAGTTAAAGCAGAGGCGGAGCGGCTTAGTCAGCTTGTACTTGATGATCTTGAGGTTATAAATAGTATATGAAGTTATCTAATCTATCATTACTGCCTTTTGCAAAAACCTTTAAAAAATAAATTATCTGTTTGGATCTGTATTTATCTTTATTTTTGTTGCAGATTGATGAAGATGAAAAGTATAGTCGGAAGCTGGAATCTGGACTCTACACTCTTCAGGCACCTTTACCACTTGTTTTATTTTATTAGCAATATTATGTTCTATTATTAATTTTTGTGGTTGATGTATTCTGTATTGTTGCAGTTAATTGCTGTTATTCTGGGTCATCTTTGGACCTCTGAGTAAGTCTGAGATCTTAAATATTAGTCAATGCCTGGATGTGATTTCTGGTCATATGATTTTAAAAGCTTTTGTGTTTTTTTATTTCTAGTCACCCTCGGATGAGAGCTAGAATTGAATTGTTGTTGAAGCAGCAAAAGTTAACCAAGAAGGATGTTAAAGATATACTTCAGGTATTAGCTGTGCTAATATTAATATGTAGCAAAGTTTCCTTTCATTTGTTCATCTCTATGGCCTTCTGGAATATTGTGTCTTGATCTGAAGCTTTCGTAGAGAGTGTTAAAATTTGAAGGGGAAAAAACAAGTATAATTCCTTTCCAGCTATGTCACTGTATATATGAGTTCTAATTATTAAAAAAAAATGTACTTGAAATAGCAATGACTTCTTGTCAAGGATATGTGTAACTCCTCTTGATCAGACTAAAGATATACTGCACATGCTTTTGCTTGATTGTGAAAGTTTATTTTTACCTCAAAATTTTAAAGGTGTATTATTACTTTCTGAATTAGCAATGTCACTTGATCTAAAATTTCTCTGTATTACATCTGAGCAATTTTTAGGAAAACGCCAACTCATTACACTGAAGACACTCGCTTATTTCCCACTAAAAATTACCGATCCTTTGTATAACTATCGTGTTAGTTGAAAAATGCGACATTAAAGGTAGTTGCCTGCTTGATAACAGGAATATCATGACAATATTGGTGATCTTGATGGTCCAGAAGAGAAGGAAAGGGCCCAGTCAAGGATCTTGAAATTCATCTCAGCGTTTTCATTAAAATGAGGCTCTTAGGCACATGCTGACGGGGGGACTTGCTGTAAAGAAAAACTCGGTATTTATTGCATGTTTCCTTATTCAGTATGACATAGCTGGATATATTGCTGCTTGTTAAGTAAGCCCATTTCAGTAAAATGACTTCTTGTATTAGCCAGAGGGCATGCCATGCCTGTTAAAGTGATTTCATGTGGAAATGAGTGTTATAGCATTTATTATCATCAGTAGTTTGAAGTATATTTTTGGTAGGGTTTGAAGGAAGACTAAAGAACACAAGTAGTCTATAAAGCGATTCTGTCAATTGAGCACACATTGGCGCCATATGGACATGGATGGGCTTATGTCAACCTTGTTTTCATGTGGTATCAGGCGTTTACAACGGCCCAATGCTCATGGTTTTAATTTGAACTTTATTATTAGAGACAATAATTTTGTTGGTCCCTTAAATGGGTCAAGTATCGATTTAGTCCACTAAAAGGAGTCAATTTCAATTTAGTCCTTTAAATCATAAAAATGTAGTCAATTTAGTTCAATTTGTTCGGAAAATTCAAAATTTCGCCGGGAAAAGACACGTGTTTTTTTTTTTTCCGGTGAAATTTTCTGACAAGGCGTCACGTGTATTTGCCAACGTAAGAATCACCTTGACTGATTTGGTTCACTAAAAAAAAGGTTAGTTTCAGTTTAGACCTTTAAATAAAAAAATGTAGTCAATTTAGTCAAATTTAATCGTAAAATTAAATTTTGTTCACTATGAAAAAAGACATGGTATACACTATTATACCAGGAGAATCGAACTTGTTCTTTTTTTTCAAATAAGATTAATTATTGTTAAAATTTATTGGAAAATTTGTGTCTTTAAAACTTATAACACATCAAACACTATTTTCAATTAAATATTTTTTTATTTTTTATTTTTATTAATAAATTTAAATCAATTAATAACTAGTTCCTTATTAATTATAATTAGCAATTTTTTATTAATTTATAATTAAATTTTATTAATTATTAATAATTGATTTGAATTTATTAAAAAAAATAAAAAATAATAAAATACTTAATTGGAAAATAAGAAATATAAATAAAAAAATTCAATAACTCGTGATAATAATTACTGCAATAATTAATAAAAAAATTATTTTATTTTTAAATTCAAAATGTTATTTTTAAATAATTATGTTTATATGTAACTAAAACTAATACTATATAATAACAACTATATAATGACAATATGGTCTTGAATGTAGTAAGTGATCTACTTGGTTAAACTTATCTCTTTTAAAAACAAAACTGATTAAATATTTCTTGTGTACAATATTTTTTTTTTCAGTGAAAATTTAAATTTTACGATTAAATTGAATTAAATTGACTACATTCTTATGATTTAAGGGACTAAATTTAAACTGACATTTTTTAATGGACCAAATCGGTCAAGGTGATGCTTACGTGGCCACGTGACACTTGGTCAACAAATTTTACCGTAAAGAATCCATGTGTCTTTTTCCGGCAAAATTTTAAAATTTTCGATCAAATTGGAATAAATCGACTACATTTTGTGATTTAATGGATTAAATTAAAACCGACCCCTTTTAGCAGACCAAATCGAGACTTGCCCACTTTTAAGGGATCAACAAAAGTTCTCTCTTATTATTATTACTTTGTATTTTTTACTTGGGTTCATTGATAATGTTTTGGAATAGGAGCACCATGTAACATATAAAAAAACACGGGGATAAAAGTTTTGTTGGTCGTGTAAAAATAGTTTAGTCTATATTTGATCTTTTGAAAGGATCCTATATTAATTTAGTCTTTCAAACTATTAAAAAGTACTAGTAGTAAATTTAGTTCTATTTAGCCGGTAAATTCAATTTTTTTTGTAGAAAAGAACACGTGCTGCCGTGCTGATCACGTGCAATTCAATTTGGAGGTTTTCGGTGGGGCTATTGAGAAACATGTCTTGCTATTCGCTCAAAGTAAATAATTAAAAAAAAGGATAATATCACAAAAGGTCATGTAACTTAGGCCGAATCCACAAACAGTCCTGCAGGTTATACGAAAATCACAGTAAGTCCTTTCTGGTGAAAAAAACAGTAAAAGAGTGCGAGAGTGGCTGACGTGGCGCCGGAGTTGCTTGCGTGGAAACAGTCCTGCAGGTTATACAAAAATCACAGTAAGTCCTTTATGGTGAAAAAAACAGAAAAATAGTACGAGAGTGGCTGACGTAGCGCCGGAGTTGCTTGCGTGGAAATAATATGCGTTTTGGGGGGGAAATCTTGATGCCATGTCATGTAATTAAAATAAAAAACAGATGCATTTTCAATTGTCCTACAAGAATACGTATATTATTGCATTTTCTTTGTAAAAACTTCAGAATCAAAATCTATCAATCGTAAGAACCCTAATTCCCAATTTTCTCTTCCATAAATTTCAGAAGCAAAATCTCAAATTCACAAGCCAAAACACTTAATTCACATTGAAATCTCAAATTCACAAGCCAAACCCATTACCATTAGTTATCGAAAATGAATTCTCAAGAAACATCTCAGGCCGAGGCCCGCAGGAGAAAAATTGCCTAAGAGAGAAAAGAGTAAAGAATTATGAATTAGGGTTTGTGATTTTACCCCAATTATATATGCGGGAAATGTTTCTTTTTTAATTAAGGAAAACGCATATTATTTTCACGCAAACATCTTCGACGCCACGTCAGCCACTCTTGCGCTCTTTTTCCTCTTTTTTCACCGGAAAGGACCTACTGTAATTTTCGTCTAACCTGCAGGACTGTTTGTGGATTCGGCCTAAGTTATAGGACCTTTTGTGATATTACCCTTAAAATTTTTTTTTTCTTTAACATGGGTAGATATTTAACAAAAAAAATATATGAAAAATGAAAACCCAATTTCTCACCCAATCACCATTTCATTTTCACCTTCTCCTTGTAAAATTCCCTCCCCAATCAAACTAAATCTCCACTCTCCGATTAAACACCTTGATGTCACGTCCCCTGGAATCGGATCGAACAAGAAGATCAGGCACAAAAGAGAAAAATTAGAGGAAACACCGAAAGAGGTGGAACTGGAGGCGATGTCGACGAAGGGCGCACGCTAGCCAAGGTGGAGGGCGTTAGCCGGCAGTGGAAGCGGACATCGCAGGACGAGAGGTTGTGGGATTTGATCTGCCCAAGACACTACCACCGCAGCTCGATAAAGCTTCAGGCCGTGGTGCTGACTGATGCAGCCCAAGGTTCGTCGATGGTACAAGATCTGGTGCGTTTTCAAGCCGGAATGACGAAGAAGACATCGGAGCGGGAGTCGGACGTGCGCCGATGAGGCGTCGAGGAGTTTGGCCGAACTTTTGGATTGGTGTCGGCCGATACCAAGGTCGGCCGACGGAGGTGCCGAAAAGTGATATTCTGCTAATCTTGAGACTCATCACGAGGTAGAACCCAAGGTGCGGGTTGGGTGTCGACCGACACCATATCCTGTCAGCCGACAGCTTCACAAAATCAGCACCGGCGGCGAATTTTTATCGTTCAACGTTTTTATTTCCGTTTTTTTAATAATTAGGGTATTGCTTATATAAAGCTCACAAGACTATTGTTTAAAACACAACTTTTGATATTGAAATTATATTTTCGTGAGATTGAATTTTTCTCTTAAGGTTTTCGAATTCTTCCGGGTTTTGCCAAAAGAATTCAACTCGACGAATTAGCGAAGCATCCATACTTCGTTCGTGTGTCTTCATCATTCCCGAGTTGCTGTGTCAACTACATGTTGGGTTTAGGTCTTCGATCTAGATCATTTCGGGGTTAGATCTACAGGTTTTGAGACTTTCCACCAGGTATCCTTGTTCGAATCTTTAATCGTTCTAGTCTATCCATCTATCGAACGAGGTTCGTATCACTGGCGGATTCCGTCGGCTCTTCTCGAGCCACCTGTGGCCGCTGCTGATGCCGACTAGTCCTTCATCTTCGGCGTCATCAGCCGTATCAGCGTGGCCCAGCCTCCCTGGCGCCACCACTCTCGATTAAGCACTTAGAGAAGATGAGTTTCAGTAATCGAAACAAATGATTTTTTTTTTTCATTTTTCAAATTTTTGTTCACTGTCTTTAGGGTAGTTGAATTAAAAAACTAAAATGTAAGAATATTATATTTAATAGTTATATTAATATTTTTTTAATTATTAATATATAAATTATTAAGTTTTTAATTTAAAATTAATTAACAACTGGAATAAATAATTTATAAATTTAAAAACATAATACAACATAATACCAAATTTTAAAAATAATTTGAAACAACTATTTATAAATTAAAGAACATTATTATGTGCCCAAATATGCTTAACTGAATCGACACGGAGTTGGTGATGTATTGGGTTGGAATGAAGCTCAATATTCCTTTGGAAATATGCTTGAAAATCCCGTGTAACTCCCTGCATTACTTCTGCAGGATCATCAACTTCTTCTGTGTTCCAATGAACAACCATTTCTTAATAGAGATAGTAACTAATCCCGTAATATTAGATATTATTGTAATCTTTTATTCTTTGTATATATCCCGTAATTATGGGATTGTTGATTATAATCTTCTATATAAATAAATGATAATACAATCACCAAAACATCGGTGATTATTTCTCTCATGGTATCAGCCTAAATCGATTCTCTCTTCCCTGCAACTTTTTTTTCCCTCTCATGGCTTCTTCATCTACTGATTCTATGCCGATCACGACTATGATCCATATGGTTACAATAAAACTTTCCTCCTCCAATTATCTCTTGTGGAAAAGACAGATGCTCCCAATGCTTTCAAGCTTTGATCTTTTGGGTTTTGTTGATGGCTCCTTCACGCCCCTGCTCCAACAATTTCCAGCAATGGAGAAGCATCTCCTAATCCTGCCTATTCAGCATGGCATACGAAAGATCAAAAACTATTGGGCATTATATTCTCCTCTCTTACAGAAGAAGCGATGGCCGAAGTTGACGATTGCACAACTTCTCGCACTGCCTGGACAGCCCTTGAACGCGCTTTCGCTCACTCCTCCGCCTCTTGTGCGAACCAACTGCGTGAAGAACTCCTCTCGATTCGTCGCGGCTCTCTCTCTGTCTAGGAATATGGGAAGAAATTCAAGTCCCTTTGTGATCAATTGTCGACGATTGGACGACCGATCGATGAATCCGACAAAAGCCACTTGTTTCTTCGCGGTTTGGGGGCGCAATTTACAAGCTTTGCCGACACCCGAATGGCTCTCGAACCTGTACCTAGGCTCACGGTTCTTCTACATCAAGCCGTGCAATTTGATCTAATGTCTAAGGCTATGGTCCTATGGATGCTTCTCCCTCTCAATCTTAAGTTGCCTTCACCGCCGATACCGATGCTCGCCGTCACTCGAGCTCGTCGTCCGCCTCTCGTCCCACTGGAGGTGCTCCTCAACAGACCGGAAATCAATCCTTCTCGCAATCTGGTTACCGCAGCTCTTCTTCGGGCGGTCGTCCTCGTCGCCCCCCTTGTTGTCAAATCTGCAAAGGACAACATTACGCCAACCAGTGCCCTATTTTTCTCAATAGGGCTGCTCCTCCTCCAGTTAATTATCGGGCCCCCCAACATGCAGAATTAGCCAAAGCCTTTCAGGCCCAATGTTCATTCACATAGTAGCCCAATAATAATACTCAAGATTGGTTTGTTGACTCGGGAGCTTCAGCACACATAGCAGCGCAACCTAATTCCTTTGATGCTGCAGAACCTTATTCGGGAAATCAATCTGTTGTGGTTGGAAACGGTACATCTCTTCCTATCTCTCATATTGGCTCTCGCACATTATCTAATAATTTTAAATTGCTCGATGTTCTTGTGGTGCCTCAGATTACCAAAAATTTATTGTCGATAAGCAAATTAACTGCTAATTATCCTGTTGATGTGTTATTCTCTGATAAGTCATTTACTATTCAGCACCGCATCAGCAAAACAATTCTAGCTCAGGGCCGCTGTGAGGACGGTTTGTATGTCTTGGATTGTAGCACTCCTGCATTTCTCTCCAGTGTTCGCTCCACCAAATTAAAAGCTAGTTTTGATTTATGGCATTTACGCCTTGGACATGTCCCATTTTCCGTCATTTCTTTATTTAAATAAGCATGGACATTTGGGTATTACTTCTTTATTACCAAATCCCGGTATTTGCTCCTCTTGCCAGTTGGCTAAGAGTAAGAGTCATTCTTTTGATTTGAATGATAAACGAGCTTCGACCGTCTTAGAACCTGTTCATTGTGATTTGTGGGGTCTTGCGCCTATTGTAAATTCTACTGGATATCGTTACTATGCTGCTTTTATTGATGATTTTTCTCAGTTCACGTGGATTTACCCATTGCATGTCAAATCTGACTTCTATGATATTTTTGTGAAATTTCATGCTTTCGTATGCAATCAATTTTCGACATCTATGAAATCTTTTCAGAGTGACGGGGGTTCTGAATTTATGAATCATCGAGTGCGGCAGTTCCTTGAAATTCGTGGTATCCACCATCGCATTTCTTGTCCATATACACCTCAGCAAAATGGTCGAGCAGAACGAAAACATCGTCACATATGCGAAATCGGTTTATCTATGTTGTTTCATGCTTCTGCTCCAGTTTCTATGTGGTTTGATGCTTTTGCGACTGTCGTTCACATCATTAACCACCTTCCCACCACTGTGCTTGGTCATATCTCCCCGTTTGAGGTTCTTTATGGTACACCGCCGAGTTACGCCAATTTCAAACCTTTCGGTTGCCGGGTGTTTACGTACCTTCGAGATTACTCGTCGCATAAATTGGCTCCTCCGAGCCGCCCTTGCATATTTATTGGTTATAGCAGCATGTACAAAGGGTTTCGATGTTACGATCCCACTACGAGACGCGTGTTCATTACTCGCCACGCCCAGTTTGATGAGCATACCTTCCCTTTTTGTCATTCAGGCTCTCTACCTTCCGACACCGCTCTAGATATTACCAGCTATGAGGATTATTTTTCTCTTCTCCCTTCGCCCGCAGCATCTACATCTACTGATTCGCCTCCACCTTTACCTACACCTTTGTGTCGGCCATGCTCCACTATGCCCGAGTCTACTCCTCTTATATCCGAACCTGCTCGTTCGGAATCATCTCAATCGAATTCTTCATCCACATCTGTCGCTCAGGCACCACGACATCACATGATTACTCTTGCCAAAGCTGGCATCTTCAAACCAAGTACTCGGTCACTCTAGCCACCACTACTCTCCTCACGGCATTATCCGCTACCACTGAGCCCCGCATATTCAAATCGGCTATGAAATCTCCTCATTGGCTCGCAGCTATGCAAGAAGAAATCGACGCCCTACACTCTAACAACACCTGGGACTTGGTTCCCCCACCCATTGGAATTAATATTGTCGGTTCCAAATGGGTGTACCGTACGAAGTACCACTCTGATGGGTACATTGAACGCTACAAAGCACGCCTCGTTGCTCAAGGTTTTACTCAGGTACCAGGCATTGATTTTCAGCACACATTCAGTCCAGTCATTAAAGCTACAACTGTGCGTGTTATTTTGGCCCTTGCCGTCCACTACAAATGGTCTCTTCATCAACTTGATGTGAAAAATGATTTTCTTAACGGCATTCTCACAAAACCGGTCTACATGGCTCAACCACCTAGCTTCGTAGACTCCCGTCATCCGACTCACGTCTGTCGTCTTAAGAAGGCACTTTATGGTTTGCGACAAGCTCCCTTAGCATGGTTTCAGCGTTTTAGCTCTTTTCTCACTACTTTAGGGTTTCGACAGAGTCGTTCTAACTCCTCTTTTACTATCATCGTGAAGATTCAGTCGTCTTTCTCTTACTATATGTCGATGATATTATTTTTACGGGCAGTTCTTCCAGTTTAATCCAAAAACTTATTCGTCGTATGAACATGGAGTTTGCTATTAAAGACCTTGGGGAGTTAAATTATTTTTTGGGTTTAGAAGTCTCTTACACATCTTGTGGCATTTTCGTTGGGCAAGCGAAATATGCGCATGATATTTTGGAGCGTGCGAAATTACTCGACTCTAAACCAATCGGTACACCTCTTGTAGCTGGTTGTTATCTTACAAGTGACGGGCAACCCTTTGATGATCCTACCCTCTATCGGTCTCTTGTCGGGGCTCTACAGTACCTCACGATCACTCGTCCGGATCTCTCCTACGCAGTTAGTCAAGTTAGTCAGTTCTTGCACCGACCCTCGGTTGATCACTTCGATGCTGTCAAGAGGATTCTTCGGTATGTCAAGGGAACCTTACACTTCGGTCTCTCTTTCACAGCTCGACCTGGGTTGTCTATACTCGCCTACTCGGATGCAGATTGGGCTCGGTGTCCTGAGACTCGTCGATCTACGTACGGCTACTCCATCTTTCTTGGTGGTAACCTTATTTCATGGAGTGCAAAGAAGTAGCCCACCGTTTCTCGTTCGAGCTGTGAGTCGGAGTATCGTGCCTTAGCAAATACTGCTTCTGAAGTCCAATGGCTACTTAACTTATTATCTGAGCTTCGCATTCCCACGTCGCAACCTATTCTTCTTTGCCACAACAAAAGTGCTATATTTCTTAGTCAGAATCCGATTGCCCACAAACGCGCCAAACACATTGATATTGATTGTCACTTTGTCCGCGAATTAGTATCCTCTGGTCGTCTACACACTCAACATGTGTCGTCCCATCTCCAGCTAGCTGACGGCTTTACCAAAAGTCTTCCCCGAACGGCTTTTGAGTTCTTAAGGTCCAAGCTCTGCGTTTTGCCTCATCCGACGCAACACTTGAAGGGGTAATAGAGATAGTAATTAATCCCGTAATATTATATATTATTGTAATCTTTTATTCTTTGTATATATCCCGTAATTATGGGATTGTTGATTGTAATCTTCTATATAAATAAATGATAATACAATCACCAAAACATCGGTGATTATTTCTCTCATTTCTCCTTCATTTTCGATAATCATATTATCAAAATAATGCAAATTAACATTATTAGCTTCAATTTCTTTCTTAACCAAATACGAGTTGGACCCTTAACAATTGTCCATGGTGATTGGAGAATCTCAAATGCTCGTTCAACATCCTTTTCGGTGGATTCTTGTCTTTCTTTAAACAATTGTATTTTAAGATCTTGTGGACATCAGTGCCGACTTTTAGCTTGTGCATGTCGTCCGCTTGCACAGGGCCCCTAAAATTTTGGGACCCAATTGCCCAATTTTTTCTAGACCCTTTATATTAAAAAAAAATATTTTAGCGCTAATAAAGTTTTGTTGTGCTTAATATTTGTTTTAAAAAAATAATTTGTTTTAGCTAATAAAAACAAATCTTAGTCTTAATAAAATCTTTGTTTTAGCTCTAATAAAAAAATAGCGATTAATTGTTAATAATAACGAGGAGTTAGATGGAAATGCATTTATATTTGATTTTTTTTAAAGAATTCATGCAAACAAATAAAGTTAGGAAATATCATTTATTATTTTGCATTTGTTTAAGCACCAGCTAAGGCTCCATATTGACTTTTGGCAAGTCTTGTTGTGCTTAATCTTTGTTTGTGTTTTAAAAAAATTTGTTTAAAAAAATAATAATTTGTTTTAGCGCTAAAAAAAATCTGTTTTAGATTTAATAAAATCTTTGTTTTAGTGCTAATAAAAAAGATTGTTTTAGCCTAATAAATGGTTAACAACTAGGCTTCCTAGCTGTGCGATGGACGTGTATTTAATTCAACTTTTTGTTTGTTGGAGTAGTGCTCTTTCGGCTTAAATTTAATATTTAACATAAATTCATGTTAGATATAGACATTATAATTGACAAATAAACATTAACGGAATGATATAATTTAAATAGTAAAATAAAGAAAATTACATTCATATTACAAATCCTGAAATACTTCTTTATAGACTAAATTGGTTCTATTCCTAAGACGACCACGATGGTCACAAAGCAGAAGCTTCGACCCGGTCGCGTGATCCCGAATGATCATTGGTAAATACCGTATCCCTGAAGGATCATTGATAAAAATAATGTATCCCCGAAGGATCATTGGTAAATACTGTTATGCAAATGATTACATGTTAAGAGTGAGCTCCGGAAGAGTTTTACTAATTATCTCCACGAGTTCTATAAATGTACTTAAAAATAAAGATAATGCATATCATGTTTATTATAAGTGCGCGGAAATGAATCGAGCATTTCCCATCTGCGAATAAATTTTATATATGCAAAGTAATATTTATATCACACTAATATCTTGAGCCCGCGATACAGAAGATCACGATCCAGAAGATCGGTTTATAGCAATTACGCTGATTTGCATATTTAACGGAGATCATATCCCGGCATTAGGGGGAGATAAGAATATAAAAGTTATAAATGCCGGGAAATTTCATTGAATGAAAACGATCTTCAATTCTTGATCCACGCACCAATCAATTGAACCCGAAGTTAATGAAAATAAGTGACTTGCAATATTTAGCAAGTAATCTGCCAAATTTATTTACATATTAATGAAGATGTGACAAAATCACCTATTTGTGATAAAACGAAACATTTGATCTTGCGTAACTACTGGTTTCTTCAAAAATATTCAAACATTTGTCAACGACTGACCTTAACTCTTATTAATAGTCATATCATAATAGAAAATTGTCTTTGTTGGAAAGCAAACTGGAATTTAGTATACGAGGGAATCAGATCGAGGATTAAAAATCATTTCCCCAGAATTATTTTTCATGTATCAAAAACTATATATAGCATGTCACAACATTTAATTAATTCGTTAATTATATACAATAAACGAAATATGACATGACTATATAAATTCTTGCTTAAAAAAATAAGGATATATACATATATATATATATATATATATATATATATATATATATATTACTGTATTAATTAATAGAATTAGATTTTAGTAAAAAAAATTATAATAATACCAACATTCAACTTCATGGTTTGGTAGTCTGGAACAATTGTTGGTGTTTAAGAACTCAACCGAATGCATTTGATCAAACATATTATCTTAGCGTTCGGTAGATACAATACTATCCGAACTCAGGTAAATCATTTCGTCCGTATTATGCATTGCAACCATGTAATCGTTGATTTCATTAACGACATCCAGGGTCGGCGCTAGAATCACTCGTCCTTCTAGAAAATTGATATCAGATATGTAATCATGGAAAGATGGGTAAGCGGCATAAATAATCGATTCAATATAATTATCCGATTGAATTATCAAATATTAATTCGGGATCTCTATATCTACTTCCCCGTCGTTCTCGCCGCCAACAATACCATTCCCTATAGAAGACGGTCAATCAGAGAATCACGCAACCTACGACCATCATTTCCATCGCAGATATATTGCAACCTCGTGTTCTTGGTCAAGCGCAAAACTTTGCAATTTATCCTTATATTAGAAGAATTAATAGTGGCGTGAACTATATCCTAGCTCGTACCTTTAGGCATGACCGATCAAATTTGAAGAAAATCTCTTCCGAAAACAACAACCTTGCCTCCGAAAACAAATATGTCTTATTATTATTTTTCAATAATAATTATCAGAGTTTTCATTACTCACTGAAATATATAACACGTGAAGATTATAAAAGTTGAATGTCTAATAAAATTAAATTGGTGAATAATTATGTTTTTGTTTGTATTTCAAGTATATATCTCCAATCTAAATTTAATTGATTTATTAATTTATTTGTATTCATAATGATATAAAAAATAAAAAACTGATATATTTATCAAAATTCAATACAAAAGTCAGCATTTATTTTACCCAAATAGGAATATCCCGGTGGGTAGGCCTTTGTACCCGGATGCGTTCACTTTGTCGTCGGCGAGGCTTGACTATGCTCGGGTTTGTGTTATGATGAATATTGACGATGACTTTACGGATCACGTGGTTATTCTCAATCCAACGAAGGATAATGAGGGATATAAAGGTATGTGTCGTGTGGGTATAGAGTATGAATGGAGGCCGAAATCATGCACTATTTGTAATTCTTTTGGACGCGCGACTAAACGCGAGTTAAATCGGCTGTTGCTTCGCCAATTAAGAGGTACGAACCTAAGCCTACTACAGCTACACGGGGCTCAAATTTGATGCCGAGGGGGTTTGACTTGAAGGGCAGGTGTGATGAATGGAAAATTATATTGTGGGTCCGAAGCGGCAGGTGCGCGCAAAGAGTGATATAGAACCATTGAATACAAGCTCCAAAAACTCGTTTGATGTTCTCTCCAGGCAAGATCCAGTAACAGAAACGGAACATCAGGTTATACATACGACTGGGATGACACAAACTACAAATATCTAGAAAAAGCTTGACGGGAAAAATAAGGAGATGCATGCTACTGCGACAGAAAACCCTAATCGGCAAGTTGAGGTGGTTTCGTCATTGAACACAGGAAGTAAAGAGGTTGGAATTACTGACACAAAATATGGTAAGAGGGCTATGGGTATTCAGGAGCAGCCCAGTACGCACTCCGATTTGCCGAGGGATTTTCTCGGTCGGGTGAACATGGATACCAGTACTACTTTCTCTAACTCGAGGAAACGTACGGGATCAACGATGGTGATTGAGGAGATTGAAGATACGGGAGACTCTGATGACGATGTAGAATGTATGAATGGAGCTATCGTGGTAGTTGACCAGGGTCCTAGAGCAGCCCTCCAGACGGGCTCCAATGTTTAGCTGGAATGTGCGGGGGCTAAATAAGCCGGACCATCAGAGGGTCGTCCAGTACTCGGTGAGTCTCGTTGCTCTTCTGGAGACCCACGTTATTGTTCGGGATCAGATCGTTTCTTTAGGACTTCCGGACTCTCTCCAGGCACGAGCACTAAGAAAAGTATGGCGTATTGCTTGGTAGATGGTTATTTATTTTGAGTTATATGTCATTTTTGGTTGTTTGGAGAGGTAGCATGTTAACTCGTGTGGGACGGTAGGGGTTTCTCTCTACGCGTAGTTATGTACTGTTACACCTTTTTTACTTTATATGATATTGACCTTTACCAAAAAAAAAAAAATCATCATTTGTTTTTTATTTTAAATATAAAATTCATGCGAATTATTAAAGACTAGTCCTCCTTCCCGTGCGATGCACGTGTATTTAATTCAACTTTCTATTACTCGAGTAGTGCTCTTTCTACTTAAATTTAATGTTTAACATAAACTATGTAGACATTGATAATTGATAAATAAACATTAAGTGAATTATATAATTGAAATAGTACAATAAAGATATTTATATTTAATGGAATAGATATTTTGCTTTAAAAAATAGTTTTGTTAATAAAGTCATTATCAATTAAGTCTGATTTATATTTAATAGAATAGATATTTTGCATTAAAAAATAGTTTTGTTAATAAAGTCATTCTCAAATTATAAGTATATAAAAGTCTATTAATATTAATATTGAAATAATCAAGTATCATTTCATAGTATAAATCAAATTTAAAAAACAATTGGTTCAACATGAGTTTAATTTTATTTGAAAATTTTATATTAACAAATAAGTAAAGAAATTGAAGGTAACTCAAATCAAAATAAAACATGAACATAAAATAACTAAATAATTAGTCTTTAAAGCTAAAAACATAGTTAAGTTAATTGCAGTTATAGTTTAAACTTGAATAATCAGTTAAACTGTTCAAACATAACTCAAAAAGTATTCAAAATATCAAAATAAATTGTTCGGAACAAACTAAAAAAGATTTAAGTACAAATTACAAATTACTTAAACAATGATCATTTTTTTCATTGAGCATGCATTCTATCACTTGATCAATTGTATGTCATCCTGAATTAATATTGATTGAATAATTGTTATATTTATAAAATTTAATTATTTTTTGTTACAAATTACTTTATAAACGGAAATTTAAACGAAACGTTATTAATAATCTGATAATTTTAATACGGAATATTGTTTGTCGATCAAATTTTTTAATGATTGTTTTATTTATGCTTATAAATATAATAATTTACTTTTGCTTGTAAATATAATAATGTCCGATTTTTCAACGTTCACATGGTTAATATATTGCATTTTTGTGAAAAACTCTTTATTTGATTTATTATATAATTTTTTTTTGGTGTTTTAGAATATTTTTTATTTAATATGAGTTTGTTGATATTTTTTTAACCTGTCATTTAATTTATCGAGTTTCTTTACATATTTTTTATATTTGCTCAAAAATTAATACACAAAATTTTAAAATGTTTAATTATAATTATAAAAACAATATCCAATATATAATTTGAGATACAAAATTCAAAATATTCACAAAAAGTTCAAGAGTTAGCAAATTTTGATTTAGCAAACAACAATGTATATTATATTAATTGTACATGAATATAATAATTATTATACAAAAACATCATTTATTATTTATATAAAAAAAGGAAGAGAAGAAAAAAAAACAAAAAAAAAACAATACCAATAATAAATCTGATAAAAAATAGACGAAATGATTTTATAGCTTTTATTAGGGTATATTTGGTGGTATAAATAATATTTTTTTAATAGACGGGAAGATCAATAAGGAAAAAACGTTTTAAAAATAAATAGATACATTAAAAATGATTTATTTATTATTTTCAATTTATTAAAGTCAATATTTACTATAATTAAAGAGATTATAAATGTATAAATAATATTATCTTTAATAGAATAACCGATTTAAATGAGATTAAAAAGAAAAAAAAACGTGTTGACTAATTGATTAAATAATTATTTTTGTAATTTATTACTTTAATAAACAATTATTTTGTACAAAAATAATAATCATGGAGTGTATTATTGTCTTTTAAATTATTCGAATAATTATTAAATACAATTTTATTTCATTAACTCAATTAATTATTTTAATTCTATTTTAGTGAAATTTTTAAGTAATACAAATACAAATATTTTTTCTGTAAGTTACAACATAAACAAAATTAGTATAAAAATTAAATAGAATTATTGTAAATTGTAAATTTTATAAATTACAGTAAATTGAGTAAATTAAATAATAAATAAAATTAACACATATTACTCTAATTTTATTCGTAAACATAAACAAAAGTTTGGTTATATTTAAAATTTGTGCAATTCAATATTTGATCTTTCTTCATGACTTCTAATTGTTTGATTTGCAGAGTCTTTTACTTATAAAGAAACCTACAAAATAAACAGAGTCTTTTACTTATAAAGAAACCTACAAAATAAACAAAAAAAACAATAAGAAATACAAAAGTTCTACATGAACCATTAAAAAGCATAAAAAAAACCATACGAAAATTATTACCAAATAAATTGTTATATTTACAATACAATTATAATCAACAAAATATCAAAACTAAAATTCGAATTAGTAAAAAATACTTACATTGAAAACGCAAAAAAATAAAAATATTAATGATGAAACAATAATATTAAAACTAAAAATCAAATTAGTAAAAAATATTTCTGCAAAAAATAAAAATATTAATAATTAAACGATAATATTAATATTAAAATTCGAAGATACTTACATTTGAAGACATTTGAAGGCTACAAAAAATAAAAACATTAATTATCAAACAATAATATTTAAATTAAAATCTAATTAGTAAAATAATGCTTACACATATGCAAAAAATACAAAAAACAACAAAACTTATAACAAAAAGAAAGTGTGAGCATGAAAAAATTAAAAAAATAAAATAGTGAGAGGTAGGAAGTGAGGGAAGATAACGTTCACACGGATTTGAATTATTCATTATTATAGTAATATATATAGTAGATAATATCAAATTTATTTAGTTGATTAAAATAAGGATAAATTTACCTTACCTATATTAGTGTTAAATATATTAATAATAAATGCAGATTCTCTCACATTTGAATTATTCATTATTATAGTAATATAAATAGTAGATAATATCAAATTTATTTAGTTGTTTAAAATAAAGGTAGATTTACCTTACATATATTAGTGTTAAATATATTAATAATAAATGCAGATTCTCTCGTATAATATAAACACGTAATTAAATAAATAGTAGTATAAACTTAAATGAGAGATTATAAATGTAAATTATATTATATAAATAAATAAATAATTACGCTAATTAATTAAAAATAATTACGCTAATTAATTACAACACAAATTTAATCTCCTAGTTTATTAATTAAAAATAATTACGGCTAATTAATTACCGTGTGAACACAAATTTAATCTAACGGTCCTGATTTATTAATAGATGTCAACACAATAAAATCTAACGGGTAAAAATATGTCACCTAGAACAATGGCTAGCTGAATTATATATTATAAGGATTAGGATAAATTGTTGTATATAAATAAAATTAAATTAAAAGATAATTTTAGAGTATTTATAAATAATTGCAATCTTTCTCTGTAAACATATAATCTTGTAAATTATAACTGTAGAATGGTATAATTAATAAAATTAGATTTTTAAATAATTTTGTTTTTATTTCAACTATCTCACTCTTAATTTATTTTTTCAATCATTATTATCAATTTTTGATTGATTTTTAAAATATATAATCCGTATGAATTTTTATATTAACATTAAATTATTAAAGAATAATTTTATTATTTGTTTTTCAACTATATCAATTCTCAGTAATTAATATATTTAAGGAGTTTATAAATATAAATTATATAAAATCAAATCGATACAATATATTCCGTACGGAGATAATAAGGAAAATATAAAGTTATGGAGGTTTGGGGATTGAGGGGGTTTGCACCGGATATTATCCTGTGCATTCTCAACCGTGAGATGATAATTGATAAAATCTAACGCTTAATACAAAAAATTCAAAGATGTGATTGTCGTAATTATATATATTTTTTATAATATAAATGCTTACAAATAAATAAACATATTTTTTTAAAATATAAATTATTACAAATAAATAAATAGCGATTCTTCCGCTTTTTATATTAAAAAAACTCAAATAAATTGTTAAAACATATCAATTAAATTTGTTTTTAAAAAAATTCAAAGATATGAAGCGTAATTATATATATATATATATATATATATATATATATATATATATATATATATTTATAATATAAATGCTTACAAATAAATAAATAGTGACTCTTCCGCTTTTTATATTAAAAAACTCAAATAAATTATTAAAAC